>BLKM01011659.1:0-16448 GCA_013340265.1 Coptotermes formosanus | reverse complement strand
ACTGAACCCGATCCGACCCGGCCTGTTTTCTCCCAGCAACTCCCGACTGTCGGCTCGAAACAAAGTAGGTTTGTTTCGAGCAAACAGTCTGGCCAGACACCTGCTGCAGTAAGCACATGATTGGCGTGCAATGGACAAAACATATCAGATAGAACTTGTGAGAAATATGAAAGTTAAAATAAACCTGCATATCATTCTTCACAGCACCCAAAATATAATCAAAAGTTGGTATGTTCATTCTGTAGTACTCTCTGAACTTATCACGATATTCTGTCAATATCTTGCACAGTTTAAAATATTCTCCCTCAATTCTTGATTCCCAAAGCTGATGAATCGACCGTCTTCTGCTTTTCGAGCACTTCAAGCAAACGTTATTATCCATCAGCAAAAGTTCTTCCCAATCATCATCAGATGGGTACATCATGTAACGTTCACATCACCTACTGTAAGCAGTCAGGAACTTGGAGTAGGGTTTACTTGTTGCGACCCGCGGTCAGATTTCAGGTTGAGATAACACGCCAGTCGGATCGGGTTCAGTGTAGAAGCTGCTATAAGCAATACAGTAGCCCATTTATGCTTCCTTATCTGGAGTCTGTCCAGACTGTAGTGTCGCGGAAGTGGAAGTGAAGGGGCAAAATCAGGATAGAGTGGGTGACCCACGAAGCCTAGCAGGGCCGCCGACCATAGCCTTTCCAGCACTGCACAATTGCTATCAGCTGACCCGTACACCTCGCCTGCGAGTAGTTGACTGAACTGTCGCCCCCGCCGAGTCACATGGACCCGTCCGTTTCACAGAAACACGAGATCTCTTTTCTTTGCATGTGCTATCTGATCTTAACTGCAGCATACACACCACTCTCCAAATAGCGTCAACCGTACCGGAAGTTTGCACATTCATTCATGCACTTCATTCAATTCCAGCAATCCATTACAAGGTCAAACACACCTGTCGGATATACAGTTACTCATAATATATTCTATCTTACACACATACATGAGATTCAGGATACAAATAACAGTTACAGTTACAATGTTACTCAGATGTCATTAATATATAAATTATAATGGCTACAAACATGTACTTATTATACTTATCATGGTTTACACATGAATCACTTAGGGAAGAACTGGATTACCAGCATTTGGGCGCAGAGAATAAAGGACCTATCACGGATTCCGCAGAATGCACCAGTCATTCCCCTTACATGGAGAAAGGATTGTGGGAATCTTCAAATGGATGTCGACAGTCACTCTATAAGTAATAATAAGGACTCTCCTGAGTTACTGGATGTACCTCAGGTTGTGGCTAACTGTGATATCATGGCTCACTCACCTATTGTGGCTATGGATGTATCCCATGATATGGTTAACTGCAAGAATTCACTAAAGGATGTGGACACTCCATTTAATATAAGTAATCTTAAATCATATAGAAGAAAGAAACCTAGTACTATGCGTGATGATTTTTTATGGACTTAAAAACAAATTGGTTGCCAGTCAAGCTCCAAATTTAAAGATTTTCCTTCTCAATATTCCATCGGAAGATTAGAGGTTGAAGTGATAAGTGTGAGGAATTATATTGTTCACTAATTACTTAAAAAATTAATATTAATATTATCTGTATATCTGAACATTATACTACTGAACAGAATTTATCTCCTATCTGTTTGGAGGGTTACACTTTAGCAGCTAATTATTCAAGCTCTAGCAGTAAGGGAGGAGGTTCTTATATCTATATTAGAAATGACCTCGTTTTCAATATTATTAATGTTACTCAGTATGGAATTGAAAAAATTTTGGAACCATGTGCTATAAAGATTGATTTTGGGGAACATGATATTATTGTAATATGTTTGTATCGCTCTCCTATTGGGGACTTTTATCAATTCTTACACATACTTGATACTACGCTGATGTATCTGTCTAAAACGAAGACCGAGCTCATATTATGTGGAGATATAAATGTGAATTTCTTGGTGGGTAGTAATTACAAGATGGAATTAACAATATTACTCCAAACTTACAATATGACTAATGTTATTGAGTTCCTAACTAGAATTAATGAAGGGCATGGTACAGCTATTGATGGTATATTCCTTGATGTGTCTAGGGCTAATCACTTCACTGTAACTTCTATTTCCAATGGCTTATCAGACCATAATGCACAATATATTGTTCTGGAGAGGATTTTTTCTTACCAAACAGTCTTTCATTTTCATAAAATACGCGTTATAAATAAAAAGACTATAAAATATTTTATTGAAACAAAAGAGAAACATGGGGAAAGTTTATTCAATTGATCACAATAATGATATTTTTAATGTATTTTTAAATATTTTTAATACATTTCGAATCTTGTTTTCCAATTCAGTGTGTTAGTAAGAAGAGTAGAGATAATAGCTGGATCACCCCAGGCATAAGAATATCTTGTAAAAGAAAACAGTCTCTACATAATCAGCAAAGCGAGTAATAATCCAAATATAAAGTCTTTTTATTTATGATATAATAAAATTTTATGTCAAGTTATTAGAAAGGCAAAGCTAATGTATTATAATAATATTATATCTCAATGTGAAAATAAATCAAAAACCTCATGGAGAATCTTAAGAAATAAGATTGGAATAATAAAAAACAACAAGGAACTTCAAACTACTTACAAAATTGAAAATCAGTGTATAAGAACTAATAGTGCAGCAAATACCTTGAATGACTATTTCATAAATATTATGGATACACTTCCAATAAATAAGTTTGATATTGATCACGCTGTCCAATTGCTACAGAATTCTTTTCCTCAGGGATTTCCAGATATGCCAAGTATTCCTATAACAGAAACTGAAATTATTAGTACTATTAAATCCTTGAAAAGTAAACATTCTTCTGGTTATGATGGAATTTCGAAAACAATATTAAAAGTATGTGGGCAATATGTTGGCAAACCCCTTGCCTATATCTATAACATCTCACTCAAGCAAGGGAAATTTCCAGATAAACTGAAATACTCAATGGGTGTTCTGGTATTTAAGAGTGGGGATAGATCACAGATAGTGAATTATAGACCTATTTCTTTGTTGACAGGTTTCTCAAAAATGTTTGAATCTAATCTATTGTAGGCTTATGCAGCATGTACAATGTCACAATATATTAGTGTCAAACCAGTAGGGCTTCAGAAATGGTCTATCCACAGAAAATGCCATTTTTAAATTAATGTAATCTGCCTTCAAGGCATGGAATCAAAAGAATTGCATAGCAGGTGTTTTCTGTGACTTGATTAGGGCCTTCAATTGCATTGCACATGGCCTTCTGATTAAAAAACTGAAATTTTATGGAGTTAGAGGTGTATATTTGGAATGGTTTAACTGTTATTTTTATGACAGGAAGCAGAGAGTTCAATTAAAAACCTTAAACTCCAATAATGTTTCAAGATGGTGTATAGTGAAATAAGGAGTTCCGCAGGGATCTGTCTTGGGTCCTCTGCTGTTTAGCATGTATATTAATGACTTCCCTGTATTAATCAAAAAAAGTGTTGATATAATTATGTTTGCAGACGATACTAGTTTATTATTTACAGCTAAAACTCAAGCTGAGCTATTTCAAAAATCTAATAATGCTGTAATTCACGCTTTGAAATGGTTTCAATCACATCAGCTCTTCTTAAACCCAATAAAAACAAATGTTGTACAATTTACACCAACAAAGGTACCTATTGTCTTAAATATACAATACGCTGGTCAAAGATTTCCTCAGGCTGAGGTTGTAAGGTTTATAGGTCTACAATTGGATAAACAAGTAACCTGGAGGAATCATTTGCATTTTTGTTAAATAAATTGAGTAAGGCTTGTTTTGTAATGAGACGGTTACACTATGTGTTGGATATTGATGCCTTGAAGCTTGTGTATTTTGCTTATTTTCAGTCTGTAGTAAAGTATGGTATTGTGTTTTGGGGTAACCCATATAATTTAATCAAAGAGTTTTTTACTGATAAAAAAGATAGTGAGGATAATGTTGGGATTGAGCTACAGAAATTCTTGTAAGCTTTGGTTTAAGAAACGTGATATATTGACTATTCCAGGCCATTACATCTTTTCATTAGCCATGTTTGTAATTAATAATCCTTCTTATTTTCAAACTAACAAGTCTTTTCATGGTATAGATACCAGGCAAAAAAAATAAGTTACATAAGCCTTTATATAAAATCTCAACTATCCAAAAAGGTATTACTTACACAGCCATAAATGTGTATAATAAGCTCCCATTTTGTATTATTCAAATCCAGCATAATAAGGTGCAGTTCAGAAACGCGCTAAAGAAGTACCTTCTTATGGATACTTTTTATACGGCTGAGGAATTTTTATCTCAATAAGGTAGTATATTTTGGGACAAATATTATTATATTACATATATTGTGTTAACGCTATAATTGTTTTTATTTTTTAACTAATAAGACATATATTCGACTAATAGAATTGTCTTCTTGCTTGAGTTGTATTGTGTTTTTTGTCCTGTGTTGTGATGTGCTGCAATATTAATTTTAATTATTATGTTATTTTTTGTATGTATTGTTAGTGGTAGTGACAAGTTTCATATCCAGTGACCTTTGACTCTTGTTGGATCAATGGAATGTGTTTATGTTAATGTAAATGTAAATAACATCTGTGAGTCTGAACAAATGTGTCACAACAATGTCTTTTCAGCTACTTCGACATTTCTGTTCCATCATGAAACACGCTGCTTCTATTCCACGGAGGATCATTCATGCCCGATGCCGCTATACAGCTATTTCACTGACACACACACACACACACACACACACACACGGGCAGGCCTGCCCACGTTTGGCGCGACGTCAATTGCACACGCCTCCCTACATCCCGTCAACTCCATCACGGCACCATAGATATATCGCGGTGGTCCTAAACACCATTACAGCCGGAATCAAATTACCCGTTAGATCATAGGCATAGAATTGTGGATCAAGAGGACTTATAAAATCACAGAAATTATAATACTGTGAATGACGGAAAATTCTTCGTAGGAATGTTAAGGATGCACGAACACAGAGTGAAGGTCTTTGTTCTGCTAGGACGCACGACCGTGTGGCTGCGACGGCCGCGTCTGAATGTTTGGACTGGAGTGGGAATGGTGATGTGCTCGATATTGTGGTCCACCAGGATATCAAACTGGAATTGACCACTGAACATGGTACTTCGCCCTTGCCTTGAAGGTAGGTACCCCACCATTCTGTCCATAAGCTGATGGTAGACTATCCATCACACAAACCCCTGTCCTAGCATGCTGTGATTAAGGTAACTCCTGCATCACCCGATGTACTCCAGATAGTTGAAACTCTGGCACTTTACTGCTTCGGCAGTAACTCACCGGATTACAGCTCATTGCTCCCAATGGTCTGTGCATCAGGACTGCCAGCTACAAGTAGTTTGCTAATTCATTGCACTCCTGCAGAATTTCACGTCACCCACGAAGTGCTTTGCTGTTGTGCATGACAATATCACAGTTGCTACTCAGGCTTGCTTGTCAAGTTGGTATTGTGTTTAATGTCAGTGCTCCCCTTCATAACCTCTGGCCACTTGCATCCATTACTGAATCACACAAGCTAATAGGATCGCATGAGCTATCTTTAAAGAACTTGGAATAATCATTTTGTAACTGAAACCACAAAACCTGAACACACTCTGGTAAAGTGTAAATACAGTTAATACTACCTCTGTTAACAGAATATAATACCCATCTGGGCTATAACATGAATGCGTGTACTCTAGTATCCTTCTAGGCCTATACACACACACACACACACACACACACAAACACACACACACACACACACACACACACTATGTAATTCAAACCAGAACAAATCACTTTAGAGTCTTTAACTCTGCTTATTTGTTTCCATCACTGGGTAATTTACTAGGTAAACAATGAACATATTAGCCATAAATCTTGCTTCATCGTAATTTGACTCACATTATCTTCCCATATACCTTATGTTTATATTCCTGTCCACTGAACTGTAAACTACATACCCTCATGAAAACACACTGAATGGTTAATTTTACAACTGTCTTTTCAGTACCTTCTAAACCACCATTGGATACGTGCATGTTGATTTGCTTGGACATCATCTTGGAGTTTTAACCTAGCTCAACTTCGGGCCATAGGAGGAGTAAAGGGTGTAGATGTTAACTCCCTCCTGGATGTAGGAGAATCGGGAGATTCGTAAGTTGAATCAACTGTTACAGAGTCATGGAATCTCCTGGATGAGACTCTGCTATAGGTGTCTCTGGAATATCAGGTTCTATCAGAGAAGTGTCCTCGTGTTGCCCTTCAACTGGGGACCCTGGGGAGTTAGCACATGGTATAGGGTGTGACTGAATAATTTCATCTTCCTCCTGATTAACAGTATCTTATAGCGTAACTTTTCTTTTAGGTTGTCGTACTGTAACTTTCAAGGGATTCTGATTATGCGACTTCTTCAGCCGATTGACATGGATTTTCCTTCCCTTTGGAGTCTACAATTCTATAGTTTAAGTCTGACAACATACTTAGAATTTTGTATGGTCCTTTCCAGACACACCGGAACTTCTGGCTCACTCTAGCTTTCTTCGCTGGGCAAAACAAATACACAATATCATTAACCTCAAAATGTCTTTGCCTAACTTCTGATGAAATTTTGGCTTTCAGACTCTGCAGTAGGTAAATTCATCTCTCGCCGGTGTAGTAAGTAAAAGGGACTGAACTTAGTTACACTATGCGTGCTTGCTCTGTAACCCATCAAGAAAAATGGCACTGTAGTATCCCACTTAGTTCCTGTTGCATCTGGGTAATGAGATAACCCATAATGCAGGGACTTATGTAATCGTACCACCATCCCATTGGCTTGAGAATGATATGTGCTGGGCTGAGCCTTCTTAACATACGAAATTTTGCAGGTTTCTTGAAAAAAGCTGAAGTAAACTCTCTCCCCTTGTCTGTTATCAAGATCGAACCTGACCCATGTCTCGCGACAATCTGAGTGGCATAAACCCTGACACATATTTCTGCTGATATATCCGGTATAGGATAAGCCTCGGGATACCTGGAGAAATTTTCTATAAAGGTAAGCAGATATTTGTTGTTTCAGGGTGTCAAATTGTAGGGCCTTCTAATGTCCATACTGGGCACCTTTACGTCTCTGACACTTATCACATTTGCTTACATACTCTCCCACCTGTTGCCTCAACCTTTTCCACTAGTACCTGAGAGTTATTAAATCCAATGTCCTCTTCCTACCTGGATGAGCGGCGCAAACAGAGTCACGGTTATTACGATTGACCTCGCCGACCAATGTTGCGGAAACCACTATCTGGTCATCCCTTCCCACCTTCTATACAATACCCCATCTTCCTCTAGAAAAAATGCTGTCTTCCTACTGTGACGCTTCCCCCTCTGATGCTTACAAAACTCATCTTGCTTCTGCTCCTGAAGGAACATCTCCTTAGTAAGAGGTACCTTTCACTTACTGTTGCTATATGCAGACTTAAGGCATCCACATATCCCATTTTAGTTCCTGACTCGTGTTCGATATCAAAATCAAACTCTGCGAGCCTCAAGCTCCACCGCATAAGCCTGGTGTTATTGTCTGATAACTTACGGAGGATTCTCAAAGCAGAATGGTCAGGCCTAACTAGGAGCTTTTTACCACACAGGTAACACCTGAAGTACTAGTTTGCCCATATTATGGGTAGTGCTTTCTTTTCAGAAGCAGAGTAGGACCTTTCGGACTTGCTGAGTTGCCTACTGGCATAAGCGATACGTCTCTCTATCCCATCTTGTATTTGGAATAATATTGCCCCTATGCCAACCTGTGATGCATCAGTACTCAAAATAAAAGGCAAACTCATGTCTGGGAAAGCTAAAATTGGAGGGTTAATCAACTTGTGTTTCAGTCCTTCAAAAGCTTTCTGACATTCAAAGGACCACTGCCAAAGTTGGTCTTTCTTGGTCAGCTCTGTTAACGGTTTTGCAATATCTGCAAAATGAGGTACCAGTCGCCTATAAGAAGAATATAAGCCCAGAAAAGCTCTTACCTCTTTCACAGATTTAGGCACTGGGTATTGCTGCACTGCTCTTATCTTATCATCGGCAGATTCAATACCTTTCTGAGACAAAACAAAGCTAAGGTACACTACCCTATCCTTGGAAAAATCACATTTTTCAAGTTGTAGCTGCAAATTAGCTTTATTGAACTTTTCGAATACATTAGCTAAACACGTGGCATGTTCTTGAACTGTGTCAGAAAAAATAATAACGTCACCCATAAAAACCCAACACTCGCTCCCTTTCAAGTTCTTTAGGACTATGTCCATCAGTCTTTGGAAGCTGGATGGACTGTTTGCCATCCCATAAGGTAAACAATTAAACTCATAATGCCCACAGTTATGCACTAACAAAGCGGTTTTCTCACGGTCTGATTCACAGATGTTGATTTGCCAAAACCCAGAATACAGGTCCACTTTGCTAAACCACTTACAACCTGCCAAAGTCGAGACTGTATCCTCATACCTTGGCAACGGATAGCTGTTATATTTAGTCATAGCATTCACCTGTCTGTAATCGACACAGATGCGATACCTAGGCTTTGCCGATTCCGACTTCTTGGGAACTAACGTCACCGGCGACTGCCATGGCGAATGACTTGGCCTTATCACCCCTTGATCCAACATCTTCTGGACTTCTCTATCTACTTCTTCCATTAAAGCAAAAGGGATACTATAAGGAGCTTTCCTAACTGGTGCTGCATCTTCTGTTACTATCCTGCGTTCCACCACATCTGTACTTTTAAAATCATTGTCATCATCATCATCATCATCATCATCATCATCATCATCATCATGAAATAGCTCTGCGTATTTCAGTAAGACTGGTTCTATAACCCTTCTATCCTGACCAGACAGATTTGCTAGCTTACTAGCTATGTACTTTCTAAACTTAGGAAGACCCTTCTACCCTGTACCTGAAAACATCTCTTGTTCCGAACCCTTATCAGAACTCTCTTCTTGATCTGCTGGGACCACTAAACTCTCTGATATTCCCTGGCCCACTCCAACACTGTTCCCTTTGGAACTGTCAGTCGATCATAAATAAAATTTGCCACCATGAGCACAACCATATCACACAACTCTTTCATTTCTGGGCTGCTACCCTGTGCAATGTTAGACTCAGATTCTAACTCTGAACATGATGAGTGGCTCTCGAAACCTGTACTCTTGGCTGAAGCAGATGCTTCCTTCTTCTGGGTCTCGCTACTACCTGCACTAGTGTAGGTCAAAACACTAGCCATACAAATGCCCTGAATAAGTACGAGAGCTGGTTTCACACATACTAAAGTAGGTGAACTCCTCAACTTCTCACCAACTACTTTGTCACATGCTATGTGATTAGCCCCGGGCTTGAGCTCTACAGTATGCTTGCACATGACAGAGCACGCATCTGAATCAATTGTCTTCAACTCTTGCCCGCTGGGCCTAAGGATTTCACTTCCCCTGTGAGGTTTGTCTGTCCTAACCTGACTTGGGTTTCATTTTTCCTCAGAGCTTGATTGTGAGAGTGTACTGGATATAAATACACGGGGAATCATTCCTCTTTTCTCAACTGTTCCACAATCAGCTTCATATGAACTCACATGGAGATTTTCTACTGAAGCATAATTTACCCTTCGGCAACGTGTCAGGGTACTACCTCCTAAATCTAGGACAGCCTTTCTTGGGATCAGAAAATTTATTCCTAATATACCAGCTGCTGTTGTAGGTAATTGGCTTACCAAAAAGGTGTGCTTGAATGTAACCTCACTTACCTGAAAACTCACATTCTTTTCCCCTTTTACTGCCAGATTGTCCTGTCACTCCAAATGGGGTGATGGAAGTGCACTCCACTGCTGCCTCGGACTCCTGGCTGCAAAAGGCAAAACTTGACCATGAATCTATTACCAGGATTCTTTGGATACCTTCAATCCGTACTATTACGGTTGGGGTGCCCTGGTCAAGTATTATGGGAATGATCACAAACTCAGTGACAGCATTTTTGGGAAACTGCAGATGGAAGTCGCTGCCGTCTCTTCCATCTGATTTCAGTTTTCCGGCGACTGAGATGTATATATAGCCTGTTCAGCTTTAGTGCGAGCCCTGTCTGATGGCGGTGTATTCTGACCTTGGCCACTAACGTGGTTTTTATTAAAACTGCTTCTTCCTTACCAAGCATTGCCTAGCGTAATGGCCCATTTTCTCACAATTGTAACACTGTATTTCTCTACTATGGCCCTGACTACCTGAGCCATTGTTTCCACTTCTGTTACATCTGCTTCTTATTGAGTCTGAACCCTGTTTTTACACAGGACGAACTATATTACGACCTTCACTATCATAACCTGTATGAAAAAAAAACCTGATTTCGTCCTTCCTGTTTTTCCGATTCATAAACTGTAACGGCAATTTGTGACAGCTTCATAAAAATTCCTTGGCATGCGAAAACGCGCCTGTTGTCCCTGATTCCAAATTAAACCAGCAATATAGGTGGACAGTAGCATCCTCTCGGCCTGATTATAATGGAATTTTTGTAATTGTTGATCCTGAAACTTCGAACCCATTTTGAGCACCAACGCACGAACTCTATCCGTGAAATCATGTGAAAACTCATCTTACCTCTGTTTGGCCGTCTGAAGCTGCACGTAATGGAATTGTTCAGGCCTTACGTCCCGAAACTTATGTAGAAATTTTGCTTTCATGGCCTTCCATGAAACATCTGCTCCCTGTCGATCTACGCTACTGACATAGAATGCTTCAGCTACCGCAGTCAGTATCAACACAGTAATTCTAACTTTGTCAGAATCACTCCAGTTTCCAATCTCGGCGGTGAATTCAAGAGTGTCAAAAGATTCATGAACGCTAATACCTCTATCTGTACCTGACCACTTCGGTATTAGGGAAATCGAAGAGAGGTGTCTCATGTTGGAGTTCGCCTCGGAACGAACCTGAGTGCACAAGTTGCTTAGCTCATTCTCTAACGCCTCTATCTGCTGTTTCAACAAAGACTCAGCCATCTTACTTTCCGTGTTATACTGTACTCCTGCAAAAAGAAAATGTCTGTCCACAGACTTGAACTGAACATTTCAACCAACATGTCTACAGCCTTCGCAATCCTAGCTATTGAACCTGTAACCTCACGTTTACAATACAACCGAACTTCAACACTGCCAACCATTTTGTTGTGGAACGGAGTCCCCAATTAAAGAGGACACCGACACTTAATAATTTTGGGTCTGTAGGTTGTGAGATGGATAAGCTGGTAGCGACTCCATAGAGTTTGTAGCCTGGCTGAAGCGAAGGCCAAGGAGTAGTGGGAAGTGGTGGGGAAGTCGCACATCTCTGTAGCAGAGTGAGCTGGAGGGTGGGGTATGACGTATGAATTTGCACTTCCCTTTGGAACACAAAGACGTAACAAAGGAACTTGTATTATACAAGTTAATAACAATGTAAAATGATAGTCAAAATAACACTCAAATATAAAGCAAGCATTTAAACTCAGTACAGGCAGGCATGTGTAAAATTCTGGCTCAGAATATCTTAGGCGGTCCTGGGTAACACCCTATCGCATCCGACAACATAATTTGGAAACGAAACTGGCCCGAACTTATCACAATACATGAAGGTAAGCCCCGGCTAAAACCAGCACCTACCTGTGGAGCTGCCACTCTGTTAACAGCGCTTCCTTTGTGTGAAAGGTGTGATCCACATCAAAATATCTAACTTCATCAGAAGCTGGCAATAAAGTCATACTGTTTCCAGATCGCTTTCCCAGGATAGGCATCTGTCACATGACCACCTTATCCCAGTTTACATTAACTGAACAGTTTAATTGGCTGAGAGGGTATCACGCCACTCGAGCATGAGCTAGTCTGAACCAGACAAAGAACTTTCTAATCTGTAACGTCAATAAAAAAATGCGAAGTATTCAACACACGCGATTCCAATTATTTTCAACGGTTTAACCTCAGTGGATGCGAGTAAGAAAAATGTAAACCATAAACTCAAAAGTAGTGCTCAACAAAACAAAGGACATAAAATTGTGATCATCGGCGACAGTCATGCTCGAGGCTGTGCAAGCAACGTGAAACCTAAACTTAATGATAGCTACAAGTCTAGTGGTTTCGTGAAACCAGGAGCAAACATAAACACACTAACCTCTTCAGCGACGGGTGACATTGATCATTTAACGAACAAAGACATAATTGTTTTTTGCGAAGGTACTAATGATGTTTGTAAAAATAATTCTGAGAATGTATTAAAACACATAGCAAACTTTGTGGAAATTAATAGTCATACGAACGTCATTTTAATGAGTGTCCCACATCGACACGATTTATCTGATTGGTCTTGTGTTAACAGTGAAGTGAAAATCTTTAATAGAAAATTGGTGAAACTTATGAAGCCTTTTACGCATGTGACAGTGGTGGGGGTGGATCTCGATAGGAAATGTTTTACTAGGCAGGGTCTATATATCAATAATTTAGGCAAAGAAAGAATAGCAGTTAAGAGAGCCAATGCTGTTACTACAATTCTTCAAAAACAAACAGAAGAACCAATCAGCCTCTATTGGAAAATTGAACACGATGATGGTGAAAGCAATGTTTCAAGTGAAAACAATATTATTACACAAGATGACCCTAAAGCGGCCTCATTGGCAACAGCCAACAAAGAAACCACAATAAATGCTACAGCTCAAGAAGAAGCGGTAGGTGAAGTACATGGAACAATGGAAAACTGATCACAGTCGGAAAACCTGAAAAATTCTACAGAAGTCAGTAACAGTTCAACATCTGAAGTGCCTCGAACATCCAGAAGACAGAAGAAACCTCCAGTAACAAAGAAAGAGGATTTTTTATAGTAGATTATAATCCAATGATAGACATTAATTATATAATAATATTTCATCAGAATATCTGTGGTTTAAGGAAAAAACTGATGAATTGGTAAGTTCCGTATTTCCAAATTTTCCGCATATTTTGTGTTTCTCTTAACACCATCTTAAACAATTCGAACTCGATCAGATTAATATTGATAGTTATAAACTTGGTGCTAAATACTGTAGAAAACTCATAAAAAAGTGGGGTTTGCATTTTCGTTCATAAAAACTTGAAATATTTAAACATTAATCTGAGCAAATATTGCAAAAATAAAGACATTGAAGCTTACGCATTAAAACTAGGATCTACCTTCTTTAATAATTGTGTAATTGCAGTCTATAGAGCACCCTGTGGTGATTTTCATTTGTTTCTTAATGGACTGGATAGTATTATCAAGTCACTTTATAAAGTCGATTTAAATTTCATTATATGTGGTAACATAAACCTCAACTCTCTTACAGACCATGATAAAAAGGACAAATTTATGCTGTGTTACTGTCCTTTAACCTGTCTGCTATAGAACATTTCCCCACCAGAATCGAAAGTCCGTCTAGTACAGTAATAGACAATATATTCATTGACATTATTACAATTATAAATTATACTGTTTTTCCGCTTCATAATGGGTTATCGGATCATGATGCTCAAATGTTAATAATAAGAGAGGTAAATTTGCAACTACAAAATCAACATATTCATATCAGAAGCATAAATAAATATTCTATAGAAAAATTTAAAACTAAACTGAGCTATGAATCCTGGGACAGTGTCTTTGATAATAATGGTAACGTGGATGTAGACTCATTATTCAGCTCATTTCTTAACAATTATCTACGGATAGTCTACACCAGTTTTCCCCCTTGAAAAATAATTGAGAGACGTAATAAGAAGTCCTGGATAACAACTGGAGTAAAAATTTCCTGTAACTGTAAAAGATACCTTTATCTACTTAGCAGGGACAGTAATGATACTAATCTAAAAAGTACTGCAAGCAATACTGCAAAATCTTAACCAATGTTATTAAAGAGGCAAAAAGGTCTATGTGTAATAATCAAATTATAAACTCTACTAATAAAATGAAAACAACTTGGAATATTATAAAATCAGAAACAGGTAGACCAAACGAACATACAACTAGTGAATACCAAAATTGTCCTGATGCTTTTAATAAATACTTTTTGTCCATAGCTGAAACAGTTACTCATGACATCAGACGCTGTAACACAAAAGATTACACTAATAATAAAAATCCACAATATTACTTGTCAAAATTATCTCATAATCCTTTTCCTAATATAAAATTTAATATTACATTATCTAAGGAAATTGAAAGAATTATGAACTCCTTAAAACTAAAAATTCACACGGCTATGATGAAATCTCCCCAAAAATATTAAAGATCAGTGCTCCTTTCATCAGTTTTCCGTTAAACTATATCTGTAATAAATCTATACTATCTGGAACCTTCCCAACTCGATTAAAATATTCTGTAGTAAAACCATTATTTAAGAAGGGTGATAGGAATAACGAGGCCCATCACAGACCGATTTCTTTACTCACGTCATTCTCTAAGGTTTTTGAAAAAATCATATATGACAGACCCTGCAACATATTGAGACTAATAATATTTTAGTAGAGGAACAGTTTGGTTTTAGAACTTCTTCATCAACAGATAAGGCTTCTTATAAGTTAATCTATGAAATATTAAATGCGTTTAACAATAAAATGATGGTTGGAGGCATATTCTGTGACTTACAGAAAGCTTTTGACTGTATTAATCACAACATTTTACTAACAAAATTAGAATTCTATGGAATTAAAGGAATAGCCCATAAACTAATTAAATCTTACCTTGAGGGTGGATGCCAAAGAGTGGTTTTAAATAATGATCCTCCTGACTCCTGTTCTAATTGGGGTAAAGTAAATCATGGGGTCCCTCAAGGATCAATACTGGGTCCACCGCTTTTATACTTTACATTAATAACTTACCAAAAATTACAAATGGTAACTCCAAAATTGTTCTATTCGCAGATGACACTAGTATAATCATTACTAGCCCCGACCCTACACGTTTTAAGAAGAGTGTTAATAAAATATTCCAAAATGTAATTAGATGGTTTAGTACTAATTTATTGTCACTAAATATTGACAAGACACACTGTATGCAATTTGTAACTAACAATAGCTCCCTAATTGATTTAATATTACACATGGAAATAAGAAAATAGCTAATATTCGTAACACAATATTTCTTGAAATAACATCGGACAACACACTTTCTTGGAAGACCCATATAGATATGGTTATACCTAAACTGAGTTCAGCTTGCTTTGCAGTTAGAGCAGTTAAACCATTCTTGTCCTAAGAATCACTGAAGATGATATATTATTCCTGTTCTCATTCCATAATGACTTACAGATTAATATTTTGTGGAAATTCCTATTATAGTAATAGCATTTTCAGATTACAAAAAGGAACTATTAGACTCATTGTGGGGATTAGAGACAGAGATTCACGTAGAGAACACTTCAGGAAATTAAGAATATTACCATTAAAACCTCAATATATATTATCACTTCCACTATTCGTGATTGATAATATAAATCATTTTAAGATAAATTGCGAGATACGTAACATCAACACTAGGACTAAATGTAATTTGCATCAACCATTACCTCATTTGTCAACCTATCAGAAAGAAACATATTGCTTTGGGATTGAGGTGTTCAATAATCTACCCACTCAAATTAAGGATTTGTCCCATGATACAAAACAATTTAAATCGGCTTTGAAAAGTTTCTTTCACGTCCATTCATTTTATACATTAGATGAATACTTTAATTACGTTAAGAATTAATACTTTTACTATTGCTATTTAATTATTTGTACATTTTGTAAATCAAATTGATTATAATTTCTTTGTCTTTACATATTTCTAAGCAGTGACTTTATTATGGTTTTATATGCATAACCTTGTCAAGTAGATGCATTTTAGATGTTTATCAAATTATGTATTATTATTAATATTATCTTTCATGAATTTATATTATGTATTAAGATGACTACTTCTATGCTCAGAATTAATATGCATACTCGACATGTTCTTTATCCGATGGCTTTGCTAGCCATTATGGATCTATGGAATTTGTTGAAATTAAATTAAATTAAATTAAATTAAATTAAATTAAATTAAATTAAATTAAATTAAATTAAATTAAATATAGAATTGTAACAAGAACTATGCGTTATTTAAGAAAACACCAAACACTACAGTAATATCCATTACTCAAAGAAAAGATGAAAATCTGAAAAGAATGAAGAAATAAAAGAGTAAACCAAGATCTTATATAGAATTACTATTAAAAATTCTTCTAAAGAATAATATGTATTTGTCAGCAGAAAACCTTTAACTGTTGATCTGAATTTGTGTTTATTAGTAAAGTATAAATTCTTTATATGAGATGGAAAACTATTAAGAACCCTGGGACCG
>BLKM01011645.1:0-15510 GCA_013340265.1 Coptotermes formosanus | reverse complement strand
GCATGGATGTTTGTCTCTTGTGAGTGTTGTCTGGTAGAAGTCTTTGCGTCGGGCTGATCACTCGTGCAGGGGAGTCCTACCGAGTGTGGTGTGTCTGAGTGTGATCGCGAAGCCTCGACAGTGAGGAGGCCCTGGCCCGCTAGGGGCTGTCGTGCCATTGAACAAAAAAAAAGCATCGTTAAACGGGGACTGACAGTGTTGTTATTCTACCATAAGAATGGAGGTGGCAGGTTGCACCGAACTTATTTTTGTATCTACGAATCTACATTGCGTCACTCCCAGAAGGCAGTGCTGTTGAGGTTTGTTTTCAATAAGAATCACAGGAAATTCAGTCAAAGACAGCAGGTGCTTATTCCAGTGTAAATTCAACAACATGTTTCGGCCTGACTGGCCATCGTCAGTTTGACCAAGAATATCAGAGTATATAAGTATACATAGTTATATGGAAATTGATACCGCAGCTTCTTAAAGTCTTTATCAGGGGCGCATCCAAGGGGGTGGGGCTGCCGGGCTGCAGCCCTCCCAAACCCCGAAAACCAAAATTTAAAGAAACAGAGTTTTGTAGATATTATGATATCAAAAGTTTTGTGTGGTTTACTCTTCAGCCGAAATCAGCCACTGAAATCGGCTGATGACTAGTACATCAGAATTTTGAAAAATAAATGAATAACATTTTAAAAAACCCAAGAAGATAGGACACTGTGATTGAGTCATGGCACATGTAGATATCTTCGTATGTATATAAATGCAGTTGCAGTGTTATGTTATACTTACATGATTTTTATAACGTAATATTTATGATCAAACATAAATTATATATAGCTTCAGGGTCAGCCCCCCCCCCCCCACCCTTCCAGCCAAAAATTCTGGTGGCGCACCTCATTTTTTGAGGTCTCAATTTCCATATAACTGTGTACAAACGCTCAAATTCTTTGTCAAACTGTTGATGGCCTGTCAGGCCGCAACATGCTGTTGAATTAACAGTGTAATAAACAATTGTTGTGTTTGACTGAATTTACTGTGACTCCTTATTGTCCCCAACACAACGGGTATGTATCGTCTTAAGTTTTGTTTTCGTTTCCTTAGAAACATACCCTTAAAGGAATAACCGAATTGTCGATACTTCAGTGCCCTCTGCAATGGAATGTTCAGGTATCCGAGCTGAAGGGTCAGCGCGCTGATACTCAGGCCGTGTTTTAAACCCGGAAGTTCTGAATTACGAAGCAGGAGTGCCAGTCACTCGACCGTGACGTTTGGTATGCACATGTTTAAAGTCGTATTTTGGCATTTATTGATGTAACGGGCAGCCAGGGTGTCTATGAAGCCGCTGTTGTCATGGCCCTTAATTTAGTTCGTTATGTGTAGTGCGTACGATTGGCAACGGACTGCTCTAAGTTTTAAAGAGGCTAACTATGTATCATAAATCTTTTAGTCTGGGTAGAGGCAACCGTGATAATTCAGTCGGTTAGTTACTCGGCTCGGGGCTGTACGACCAAGAAATGTTGGATAGATTCCCAGCAGGGTTAAGAGCTTTTCGTTTCGTCGAAGCGCTCAGGCCGCCTCTGAATCCGACGAAGCCTTCTGTTCAGTGGATTCCGTTTGCTGTTTCATCGGGAGTAAAGCGGCCAGGGCGTGAAGCTCAGGGCCGCTGAGAGGGGTTTTGGGACTCGGTGAAAAAAAAAATTAAGAAAACAAGGCAGACAGCGTCGTATGCAAGATGGCCGCTGGCCTCAAGTGCCATTCAAATGCCAAATCAATACGTAATCCTATCTGATACTACCAAGAAAGACAAAAACATATGCTACATGGGCTGGCACGGCGCCCCCTTCCGGACTGTCGGGCCCCAGTAATTTGTACCGTCTTCTCCCTCCTTCCCCCCTCTTAGGCACTGATGAAGCTATCCACTCAGTAATGCCGAGGTTAAGAATGCGTGGAGCTGTACCGCCCTCCTCCATATGCCTTCATGGCGTACCCAGGGACAGGTGTACCTTTGCGCTATGGATGGTTATATTGTAGCAGGTGTACGGCGAGCATACCCATCGAGCGAATGTCTAAAGCGCTGGCATCAGTTCAAGGACTACAAGGTAGAAGCAAAACGAAGAAATGTATTGATAAAAACTGGGCCTCAGACAGGTTGCAAGTTGAGAGGACAGAAATGCGGAATGTGACCTTCAGGGTCCTGTTTTATTGATATGTGTAATATTGTTTGTTTTGAGAAGTAGCTACAGGTGTTACTGTAAGAACACTATCATTCGTGAGGAACAGGCGATATGTAGAGTGAGAAAGAATGGGAGAGGCACAGCAAATTACGGAACCTGTTTTGTTAAAATGATTAAGCTTCTCCTCTTACCGCAGTCATCTTGAAACACGTTACGCCCACAGCTTGTTGCCGTGAGAGGAATTCATCGCCCTGAGAACGAATCTGCAAGCGGCTTTCATTGCGACGAGGAAAAATACAGTGTTAGAACAGAGGGAGTGTATGTGTTTAAAAATTTATTTCCAACTCAAACTGGTTGTCTTGCACAACACATATTAGCATGCGTGCGAACAGCATCTCATATTCCTTTCCTCATAGAACGCCGTATGTAGGCTGTGCTGGCAGTTACGACGGTATCCGAAAGATAGCAACTTAGCTCAGACTTGATCAGTTAATACAATGGCTTCGTGAATTTTAGGTTTCAGATAATTAAACTGTGTTAGTAAGTGGGGGAGATACTGTAACAGGTAACGTAGCGTGTAAAAAGTTCCTGTAAATGAAGTCCGGAGATCTAGGGGGACGTTGTCTGGGGCTTCCGTGGCCAATCGATCGTCGAGGAAATTTGTCTTTACAGTGGCCCCTGACGCGATTCCTTGTTAGAATGAATATTGTATTAGTTTAAAACCAAATGATCGCCATGATTGCCCGCATTGACACATTCGAACTTAAAATTACGCATGAGATCATGTGAAAGAGTTCTTAAGGTTTTCGAAAATTTGCGGTCGGTATAGGTGTACAGTGGAGAGAAATGTAACTGTAATTGACGTAAAGACTGAGCAGACAGACAGTAGTAGTCGCCATACAATGGTGGTTCGGTTCCTGTCAAGTGATAAATTTTCTTTTCTTCATGTTGTAGCCCTGCTGTGGGCTCCACACAGCTTTCCGTTTAACCTTTTAAAGCCTAGCGGTAACTTTACATACCACCAGGTTTAACATTAAAAAATTCTACGTGGTGCCCACATTGCGTTTATGTGTTTTGTACGGATCTCAGAACAAACAGCAACTTTTGCCTTATAAAACATTAAGAGACTGGTTTTTATAACCGAAGGGGAGAATGTTTACAGCGCGGTACGCACTGAGTCCTTATATAAAACAGATACGCTTCGTCTTTAAAGGGTTAATGGGGCTGTACCCCCGGGACAGAGCGGTCGGCATGTGAAGTTGATTTCATGTTTCCACCCGCGATGTTGATGAGATCTGTGCTGTTTTGGGGTATTACGCAGCCTTGAGTCACCCTATCGGTTCCGTCTTCAAGGGTAAAAAGTCCAAAAAGTGAGAGTGAAGTTAGTCACTCCTCTATATAGTGTCAAGGTTATGAATGCTTGGAGTTACACCTCCGTTCCCTATACGCCTGTATGGCTCGTTACTTAATTAAGCAGCGCTACATTTTTTACTTACGCTTATGAAGTATTTAACGGTTTGAGTACAGACAAACCCGGTTATAACGACATCGGTGTATACGACACCGCATCTATAACGTCAGATATTCTGTGGTACCAATTGATTCCTCACTGTTAACCATAACGCTGTTCTACTCGGCTATAACAACGCTCGTTTATAACGACACAAAATATTCAGTCCCCTTCATGGCCTTATAACAGAGTTTGACTGTAAACAAATCGTTGTTTATAAAACAATGTTTTTTTTTCCGGCTTTGATAAAACAAACGTAACGCCAACCATAATCAGCAGACAGGCATGGCGTAAGTCTTGGATCACCGGTTGGGAAACGATGCGGTAAACCGAGGTGCATTGACAAAGCAAACGAGTTGGGGGGGGAGGGCGTGAAACGCATTATCATATCGCTTCCGCCAGCTGGTTCAAATCGGAAGTGAGACAGCAGGGGACATGTGTTTGCTTATTTGACGTGTTCATACCATACACTACTGTAAATCCCGTTGAAATATGTGCGTAGGTGGGGAACTTGACACATTTGATCTAGCAGTAGTTTCTACATATGTCTCTTACAGTGGTCCATTCTCGTGTATTATTGCTGCATTCTGGACGGTCCGGGGATCGAATCCCGGTAGAGGCGAGATTTTCCGCACCCCTCCAGACCGGTCCTGGGGCCCACCTAACCCCCTGTACAAGGGGCACCGAGTGTCCTTCCCGTGGGTAAAGCAGCCGGGGCCGTGGCGTTAACCACCCACCCCCATCTAGTGCCTAGGCTAAACGCAGAGTAGGGCTGTACCTCTAATTCATCTCTTTGCCTTCATGACCTTTTCTAGGATGAACTGTACCTCTTTACCTTTTTACCTTAAATGCAAAAAGAACTGTTTTCCACGTCTGCGTTCTTTGTGATCGGTCCGCTTTTAACTCTTCAAAGATGAACATGAAAGTGAATTATATTTAAAGATTCAGATTGTACACATAAATCCTCGGTTACAAAAACCAATCACTTCAGGCTGTGTAGGCAACAAGATAGGCAGTGTTCATGCAGCTTTGGCGTGTCCGTGTACCCCATTGTTGCAGTAGAAACACAGCAGTGCATTATGTGTGTGCTGTTGAGCTGCATGTCACTGTCAGCTATTTTAAAAATATTGAGTGTTGCACAGTTCTACAAAGTAATAGCAAAACCGGCCCTCCTTTATGGCAGTGAATGCTGGACGCTAGGTCAGAAAGATAGAAACAGAATGAAAAGTTCACAAATGAAATTCATACACTCACTAACAGGAGTAACTTTACGGGACAGAATTAAAATTGAAGATTTGAGAAATCGTTGGCGAGTACATGAAATGGTTCAGGAAGTTCAAAATTACCAATTTAAATGGATGCAACATGTTCTAAGAATGCCAGCTAACCGCCTGCCCCGAAAACTACTAAAGTACAAGCCCCATGGTCGCAGAGATTTGGGGGAGACCACACCGACTGTGGGCAGATCAGTTCCTGTAGTAGCAGAACGGGCAACGGTACCCGAACTGCCAATGGGAATAAGACGAAGAGTGTTGCACAGAAATGCTGTTATGGCGAATTTATGTCGCCGGCAACAATAAAACGTACGTAGGTCTCCATGTATAGTGCCCGATGCTGCATTGAAACAAAGGAACTTTCGTTCGCTCATGGCCTTCTTTAGGTGTACAAGTTGACTAACAGATCGTATGACAGATGAATCGTTGCGCAGTTTCTCAGTTTTTGTGGTGCCGTAAAACATTTTACGAGATCAGGCGGAATTAATCAGTTATGAAGCAATAAGTATTAAATATTGTGTGTGTGTGTCCGTATTGTTGTCTTAGTTACCCGGCATGCAAGGCGCATATTTCCAGTGTCGTATTATACTGTCATGTGGCCCGTCTCGCTGTACCATATTTTTCCACGTTACATAAACAGCACTATTTTCGGGAAAAAGTTACTGAACATAAGGTGTGTGTTTTGATTTTTCTCTACAACTTTTGTTTGCAGCGTTCCTCGTTGTAAGAAGAATTCAGCGAGGTATTATGATAAATGTACATAAGTCTTCATGTAAAGTAGCCATTATTCTTTTCGTGTTGTAATGAAACTTAAATTTTCTTGCCAGATTTTCGAAAAATCCTCAAATATAAAATGTTATTAAAATCCGTGTAGTGGGAGTCGAGTTGTTCCGTGTGGTGATAAAGCACAAAGTCCAAGGATTGAGTTCTTGAAAAGGGATGTGCACAGATTTTGCAAAAATATAAGAGCCGTCTAAAAATTTTAGACACCAGAAAGCTGACATGAAGCAACTTCCATACTGAGGACCCACGACTGTTAAGCCCTGTCATATAAAATTTAGTCGCTCGGGCGTTGTGCACCCATGCTTTAAAATACGATGACTTCTGGACATTTTTCATTCAAACGGGCAAGTAGTGTGTTATATGTCAATGGTTACCAACATGTGGATCGCGGACCGGTGGCTCGGCGTCTGTGAGGGCTTATTCCAAAGGCTTCACATGACTTCTCAATGAGTGTCGCTTTTCCAGCCAGCTGTTGGTTCCGTATGTTGTTCCAGCCCAGCGAGTCAGACGTCTTTCAAATATGTTTGTATTTGTTTTGTGATTAATTAAGTGTGAATTCATTTGCAACGGTTACTGAACTGATGACATTTTTTTTGTCGTTATTTATTTTCTCAACTACCGGAGCGCAGAAGTACAACTATTTGCATGTGGGGGTGCGCGAAATTTTTAGGAGTTAAGGGTTCCTTATTTCATTGGCATAATCCTGTCGGTCGCACTATGGCCCTGGGGTCGACTCAGCCTCTAACAGAAATGAGTACCAGGAATATTTCCTGGGGGGTAAACGCGGCCGGTGCGTATGGCTGGCAACCGTACCACCTTCATGTGCCGATTGTCTTGAAATCTGGGAGCCTCGACCTCCTGGAACCCTGTGGGCCTATCCAGGCCTGTAATGGGATTGCTTTACCTCTTTTAAGGGTTCCTTATATTCGAATGGTTTTGAAAGAAGTGTTTGTAGTGCACTGTGAGAGAGAGTGGTTGGTATTATAAATTGTGATTACAGCTTAAAAAATTGGTCTAATGGAGAAAAGTTTTGTTCTTGTCTCAATTCCATTTTTTTGTAATTCTTATTTCTATTTTTCGAAAATTTCCCAACGTTTCCTCTCGATTTTCAGTTTCTTTTTCCGAATTTGTATCTCCAACTACAAAAAAAAAGTCATTTTCACACCTGTGTAATCAAGTGTGTAGCAGTGACTATGATGACAGGTCCGACACACAAAATGGCACTCAAACAACCGAAGCAAAGTAGGCCTAATGTGGATGGGAATAACAGGAAAATGTCACTGTTAACCTCGTTAAAACGTGTGTGAGCAGTAAATTTAACGTGTTATGTAATTACCTTAAGGCTAATTGTTTTAAACTATAATGAGTACGGACCGCTAGGGGAGGAAGTGTGTGGCAAGTACAGTGTCATGTAGCTGCATTACTTGAGGGTATTGACAGCAGTGCATATCTTCAGAACAACGGTGCGGTTCCCCAAACCGCATCACGTGACATTTAGGAGTCGCTGTCGCGTGTATTTTTATTCTGCTACAGTTAAATACGCCTTTAGCTTACTCTCTCACTGTTATTTTATTAACCCTTTAATTGGGCAGTGGTAGTTTATATACGTCACGTGGTTTAATATTAAGTAACTCTACATATTTAATTTATTATACCAACTAAATCACATAATAAATTTAACACGTTGATCTAGAAAATGCACGGATTTGAACAACCTAAAAAAAGCTGCACATTGTTAAGTGAGAAAGTGTTTCTTTGTTTAATCCTTTGTAACACAAATTTCACGGAACAAATACCGTCGAACCCGGATATAACGACATCGGTTTATGCGACACTTCGCCAATAACGTCACATATTCTGTGGTGTCAATTAATTCCTCGCTGTTAACCATAACATCATAGTCCTCGATTATAAAAAAAACTCATTTATAACGACACAAAATATTCAGTCCCTTGCATGATGTTGTAACCAAATTCCACTCTGCTTAAAAAATTTCAGTTCCTAACACACACAACGTGTCCATGATGAAGATAAACCGTTTAACGTTGTTTTGGGATGTAATCGTTGCTGCTTGTGAGAATCGTACGTAACACTTAAATACACTGTGTGGGGAAAGTGCAGAGATTTGTAATGTTAAAGCAGGTTGTGTCTGTAATTATGTAGGAATGCTTGGTAAGTGAAAGAGATGTTCTTGTAGGGATGTTGACGATCTAGAAAACTATGCAGGAAATAGATTTCGTAACCATTAGTATTATCAAGTGTTTGTGTATTGGGAGCAGTGTCAGCTGTCAGTCAGATGTGCTTCGTCACTCCACAAATAGTTCGGTGTTGTGTTTTGAAACCGTATTGTGGTTATTCTGTAGGTGGGTATGTACCAACGTTGCCACAGCCTTCAACCCTGAAGACCGAGACACTATATTCCTCCCGAACACTCATCTTTAAGTGCCAGAAATTTTGAAATCTCCGAATCCTATGTTGTGTCCATTTGCCCAGAGCATCTGGGAATTCGATATTTGTTTATCCCACGTCTGTTTTCTTCAACTTTTGGCTATCTCACAAGTTTTTGTAAAATAAAGTTGAGTACTTTGGATTTATGAATTCTGATCTCTTAAAGTGTACGAAAATAGCCTTCCTCACTGCACATCGCGTAACCAACTTCATCATGCTTTCAGCTAACTGCAATATATATGGGATGGAATCAAGGCACACTTTATATATAATCCTTTAAAGACGAAGCGTGTCTGTTTTATATAAGGACTCAGTGTGTACCGCGCTGTAAACACTCTCCACTTCGGTTATAAAAACCAGTCTCTTAATGTGTTATAAGGCAAAAGTTGCTGTTTGTTCTGAGATCCGTACAAAACACATAAACGCAGTGTGGGCACCACGTAGAATTTTTTAATGTTAAACCTGGTCATATGTAAAGTTACTGCTAGGCTTTAAACGCTTTAACTCCGAGCTGTTTACAGTACACGTGAGAAGGGTCCAACGCGCGTATTTTATACTCAGTTAATTTTAATTATTGTTTGTTCTATATTCCAATTTTGGAATAATAATTTTAATATTTTCACTATATTTAACATTTGTAAAGGAGAAACTTCCTCCTGAAACAGTTATCTCTTTTTTGTGCACTGTGCCCTGGCTGATGATGGCCGATAAAATAGGCCGAAACGTGTCGTAGAAATGTAGAGAAGTTATTACATTCTTATTAGTTGTGTTTTTTCTCAACATAAGAATTAAATGTAGTTATCAACACAACGGTATGACGATATTGAAGTTCATAAAAGTAGAGTTAAAGGTTGCTTCTGTATGGAAGCACTGCATCACGAAGGCGTCTGTAAGGCGTGGAGGTAGATTGTAACGTTTTTAGACCTGATGAGCGGTCAGCTTTACCGTTGTCCTGTCCCTGGGAGGCGTGGTGAGCGGTCAGCATGACAGATGCCCAAACTGTGGGGAAAGAGACGGGGTTCGTCACAGGGTAAGGGACTGGTTGCCCTCAGAGCGGACTTGAACGTGGACCTACAGGAGAAGACAGCCATCTTTTCGTTTCATCCGTGACTCTAACCCCAGTCTTCCAGGTCGTGGCCAGCCATTACTGATTGATCTGTGTCAGCTCTAGACATACGCCAACAGCATACGTCTGTATTTGGGATGTTGAAAGTGTTTTGTGATGGAGTCATGAATTAAATTGCTTATTCGGGTCTTCGGTGACGTTTATTCATCTACATTGATTGGAGGTATGAAGTGGAAGTGATACGGAATATGGCAGTCATGGCCGGTTTTAAGTAGCCTTAGAATTTGGCTGGAGGGATTGTATAGAACTAGGAAATAATCGCAGGATAACTTGTCTGTGGGCCGAGTATGAACGTGCGATGTCTTCGGTTATTTAACAACGATGTTCCAACTGCACAGGCACTAGTGTCGGAAGAGAGGTGAAGGAGATCAGAAATACTGAGTAGATGAAAACACCGAAGGAAGCGGTTGTGGCCTATTTTAAGACACTGTTTCGGCTTTAGCGTTGGGGAGACAGGAGAGCCTACCTCCGAAACCTGGCCAAGAATCGAACCGGGCGCCTCTCGAATACATGTCTTTAAAACGTTGACTGCCATATGCCTGGTAACTTCTTAAGGGCATTGACTGGGGGGGGGGGGTAAAAGTTGAGTTCGAGCGTGCCGAATCGTTTACGACTGTGGCTATTTCATAATGTGTATTTAATACACAGGACGTTTCGGGAATAACATGTATTCCCAGCCAGTATAGTAACTAGACTACGCGATGAACGACCGAGGAATCGAGATTCGATTCCTGCCATGGAGTTTCGTCTCCTCCAAAGCGTCCAGAACTGCCCCGAAGTCCGCCCAGCCTCCTGTCGAGTGGGTGCCGGGGCCTTCCCGGGTGTAAATCGGCCGGGGCGTGAAGCTGACGACTTAGGCAGGGAGTTCCCACTCCTGCCAAAGGTTTTATGACACACTGCCTGCTCAGACGCAGGGACTTTGTTGGCAACTTTATTTTATCTTATGTATACTTCGTGTGTGTAAGAATTGTGTAATGACTCATAGCTGCAGTTCGTTTGTGGTCTAACAATATACGACGTGAATGTGATTTCCTGTAACCTTGAGATGGAGAGGGGCTACTGTGTGGTTCACTGAGTCAGTGCCGTACATGGCTGTCTGTTTGAATCATCATTCATCCTTTTTAAATGACCCAGATGGATCTTAATCAGTCAGTTTAGGAGTTTTATGCTGCCTCAATCCTGTTATGGTTATAATATTTCTGCACAAGATGATTTGTTATTATTTTTGAGGTGGGACATGACGTGTATTGTAAAAAAAAGTTTCCCATAAACTGCTCCGCAGCAGGAAGGCTGTGAGAGCGGTATTGGAAGGGGGGGGGGTACGTGAGGGTGTTGATTAAATTCAAGGGAAGGCTTATCAGGAAGTATACCTGCTACCAAAGGCACCGGTGAGATTATCCCCGTGCTCAATGGAGCAGCACGCCATGAAGGTATGTGGGGGGGGGGGGGGGGGCAGAGGTATGGCGCTACGCGTTCTGAACCTCAGCATCAGAGGGAAGTGAGTGGTCAGTTTTACGCTCCGGTCGCCTCACCCACGAGAAAAGGGTAATCGTTACCTATTGTATAGGAGGCTGGGTGGGTCTCAGGAGCAAGTCTGTACGTTTTGGAGAAGACAAAAAAAGAAAGGCTTGCCTCTGCCGGGAATCGAACTACTGATCCTCGGTCGTCCGGGCCATATGTCTGCCCTAAACGCCAAAATGTCAATATCGCCTAGAAGATTGTGCTGTATTATGGGTGACACCGGTTTCAATTGAGATCTGCGTTGTTCTGGGATATTACACATGATAGATTGGTAATTATGTACCGACGTTTCGGGACAACCTGTCGGTCCCATCTTCAGAGGACTTTTTCACCCTTGCATGTTCGCTGGAAGAGGCAGATTCATCATCAACAGGGTTTTCCTTTTGCTTTTGGTCAGCTGTGTTCATTTCTGAATTTGAGACAGTCAAATGTTCTTGTAATATAACAGTTCCTCCTGTATTTTCATTAGCCATTTTCAATAAACGCAGATCAGCTGTGTACGTGGGGACCCGACTGTACTTACAGAAGATTCCTAAGATTCAAAGGCCATGTACATAATTAAATGTGCAGACTGAAGACGTGTAAATGAGGATGTACTCTGTATGTGGTCATGCAACTCAGTTAACAATTTTGTATGTTCCAGTTTGGTCTTCGTCAGCTGGATTTGTCCTTACTGTCTCAACTGTGGTCCCTCAACGAGTCGATACAGGAGTTCCGCCAGCTTCTTCAGGACCAAGAGGATAATGCTGCTCTTTCCCCACCATCCCCTTCCTCAGCAGATGAGGGAGAAGAATTCTACTCACCTATGCGGTATCGTGCTGCTGTTCCAGGAGGACTTTCATTATCTTCAGTGCCAGAACAGTATCGTTTGTCAAGTAGCTCATCACAGTCTAGTATCGAGTATGGAGATGTATGAACATAATTATTATTACAGTAAAACCCAGTCACACTGAGACTGAAGGCCTGTGAACTTTTGAAATTCTGTTACTTAACCTGCATTGCTGTGTAACAACTGGCCCTTGGAACTCTAAAAAAACGGAATAAAAAGACTTACATTATTTTTAACGAAATGTTGACAGTAACCAGAATTTGAAGTGTACGAATTGATCAGTGTTGTGTAGCCTATTTGTGGGTTTGGATGTGATAAATTATGATCTTCTGTGATTGAGAGTTGTAGATATTAAATAAAAATTACAGGGACGTTATATTGTCTGGTAACCACCTCACACTCCACTTGAGAAAACCATTTTGCATTATGGCAGGCAGTGCTGCATCAGCTGCTATTTCAGTTCGCTGTGTGTCACTTCTTATTATGGTTTTACTCACCACATTTAAAAAAGGTACTGGGCATGGTTTCCTTGGCTTGCACATAGGTGTCACATGTAGCTGCATGTCCAATGGTAGCCAAAGTTCTGCTGGTAAAACTGAAGGCACTACATTCTGAATGCTTTCATTCAGTTTGTCTTCAGTTGGAAGATCATTAACCTACTCTTGATCCCTTATCATGCCTCACAAGGGAAAATCAATGTATTGGTTCTGATCTGGTACATTTAGAGGCCACAGTTCACTGCTTATTATTGTAGTACCAAAAATGCTGTCTGAATATCACACGGAATTGCTTGCCCTGCTTTGCTGGGGAGGGGAAAAAAGCATAAGTTTTGTTGTGGTTGGCCAGGTGTTTAAAAAAGTGTTGTCAGAATGTTCATAATACATCTGTATAAATTTGTGGTAAAAAAATGGGCCCAATAATTGGAGTTGCACTTGTAACACACCGCACATCAACTTTAAAGTCATTTAATGGCATGCCGTGGGTTAACATGGATTTTTTGCAGGCAAGTATGTGCTATTTTGAGAGACTGTGTATCCACTGAATTGAAATGAATTATCACTGTGAAACAGAATGAGTGTGGGGTGCGTCTCTGCATCATGCACACCAAGAAGGCTCCAGTTCACAAAATTAATAACTCCTGCGTCACAATTTTTTTTATAGGGTTTGTGAACACAGTTGTCTTAAATGGGTTTGCTACTTACCTGTCTTCTGTGGGTTTTCTTACTCTCTAGAAAGGAACCTGTTGCTTGAACACTCTCCACGTATTTCTAAATTGTTGTCTGAATCTACATGACACTTTCTGTAGCATCTATGTTCTGCGTGTGTATCATGCAGAATGTGCATATAATGCTGCAGATGGCTCACTGACTCTGTGACAAGCTACAGGAAACCTAACCAGCACATGGGCGACAGAGTATAACATATCAGAAGCAACAGAAAGTGACTAGCTGTGGTTGCTAGAGAATATGATGTCCTTATAGTAACACAGGAAAAATTAAATGGGTTTTATATTGTATGTGTTTTAGGTATTTGATGTGTGTGTGTGTGTGTTTTTGCTGTTTCTTTGAAAGTTAGGAGACATTCTGTATAGCAATCAGTTTGTACCAGTTATTCACGAACAGGGTTATTATCAATGGAGCACAGGAATACATGAACATGCATGAGTCCATACTTCTCATTTGATAAAGCAGTTGAATCAACACAAAATATGCAGAGTTTGAGTCCTGACGTGAATGTAAAGACTTAAACTTTCACGCAGGTTGTGTGTGGGACTGCTGAAACATCTTACCCAACTTATACTGGACGCACTTCTGTTAGGATAGGAGGGGAGAGGGTTATGTGAGTCACTTCCTTATGAGCTGTACCTCTTCTGTTTGAAACATCAAATTGTGATGCTGCAAACATGCATGTAAAGGTGAACCAGCCCAGCCTAGTTTCGAGCAGGCATGACTGTTGTGATCACTTGTGTTAAGCCACACACAAGACACCACATTCAGTTTATTTTCTATTGTGGTGGGCTGATATTGAGATATGGTGTGTAGTACTGAACAGTGTATGTTCTTATTCAAATAATATGTTAAGAATTTATCCTACAGTAAATACTGCCATAGATTTCACTGTACATTTCCTGGTGTTGATGTGCCTATCAAGTTTATGATTGATTAGTAAGGAAAATTTCATGCTGTGGGTTTGGTGTTACACATAAAGAGAAGTAGAGCAAGAAGAATACTGATGGGAGACAAATTAGATGACATTGGGTCTTCCTTAGAAATAAGTCCAAGGCAGTCTTTGACATGTTTAGCAGAACGCTGTGGCATGCCACGGGGATCTCTTCACACAGCAGTGAGACTTGAAGTTGTGACCATGTGAGATAATTGTTCAGAGACTAGCTATTCTGTTAGTGGCACTAAAATTCATTTCTGCTGTTGCTTGTGTTCATTGCATGATGGAACTGTCAAACCAGGAGTGTTACTTTTAGTGATGAAACATGGGTGTGTTTAAGTGAGTGAGTGCTTTATGGAGTATTCCAAAATATTGTGATGATATGTGAAGTTCGTCTGCAAGCAGAGAGATGTCATTTTGAACATTGTTTATGATTTAAGGTAAGAATAATAAATGTGATATTGAGTAGGGATTGTAAATTTTTAGAGATAGATGTTACCTGTAGGAAGAAAGGCCCAGAATTTCTTGGTTGCTGTGCTGGGTTTGACGTCCATCTATAATCTTTTGCCCAGAAGATGAAGGCACAATGTTCTTCCAGAATGTTAGTACCCGCTTATCACACTACATAGTGTATATTTGTTTGCAGTTTATTTAACAGTTTCTCAGGTTATATAGTGTTCAGTGGTGGTATGATTAATGCATAATGAATTGGAAAGAATGTGGAAGGAAGTGGTTGTGGCCTGATTGGTGTCTTGTGCAGGTATTTGCCTGGAATGTTTGAGGAAATGCAAGAAAGACCTTGGTCATAGCAGTGAGTGTCTTGGCTAAGATTTGAACCATGTGTCTCTCAAATACAAGTTAGAAGTGTTACCACTTGAATCGATTTGCTCAGTTACACAGTGTCATAATCGAGGTGATAACATCATATGTTGTTGCACTTTGCTGACTCCATTGACATGTAAGGGTCCTCACATCAGTTTTAATTCTTCTTTTCAGAGTAAGTGGGAGCATAGGTTGTGGAATTTCATACATGTAACCAGAGACAGTCAGGAACTAATGACTCGTGTTGGGAGTTTACTACATTCCTTTATTTAAAAGGACATCTTGTTGCATGAGAGTTGTTAGGAAGTCATTATGAGTCTGGGATGGTAATGAAAGTGATTTTTCCATTTGTTTATCCAAATAATGCACCTTCTGATGTTGTTCACTCCTTACATTCATGTTCCAATTGAAGTGCATATGCATGTACCTCTAGCTGTATGAAACCGACCTAATGTACATGTGTTTTGAAGCAGTTCTGATTTTTATGTTCAAGTAGCAGAGGTCTAACAGTGCACATGAAGTAAACAATAGAATTAAGCTGAATTTATATACGTTGTTTTGGAAGGCAACATTAGAGGCATGGTTCTGCAACAAGACATACTAAAAGTTAATTGAAAATTTGCTTTCATCTTGTTGCATAACCTTGGACAGAAAACTAAAAGAGGTATATCAGTTACAGATGTTTAATTTGAAGAACACTGTATAACTTGGTTTCTTTGTGTTTTATCAACTCAGATTGCTAAATAAGTGTTACATTATGTTTTGAAATGCTAAATGGTATGTCACTGAGGAGAGTGAGGGCACACCACTGCGGCTGTTTTCCTTTCTGTGTATCTACAAAAGGGATATGTATCTAAAATGCACAACTAATTGCA
>BLKM01011640.1:11489-23296 GCA_013340265.1 Coptotermes formosanus | reverse complement strand
CACACACACACACACACACACACACACACACACACACACACACACACTAGGCTGGCTATTCATACCGTCACTGCTAATTCTAAGCCACTTACTGTTCCGCATGCGTAGAAACAAATGGACTGTGTAATGTCGAAACATGTTGCAAGTTTTATACTGTTCTTTGGAACATTTCAGGAATTCGTGAACTTTATTATGGTGGCCGTGTTATGAATCTGACAAACATGAAAATTTTGTGTAAAACAGTTATCCTGTCTCCATATATTTTCCTGGTACTAACTGAAATGAAGATTTGCCAATTTATGTTTTGGCACGACATGGGCGATGTAACTACTGTAGTCTTATTTGCACGGCTCTTCCACTGACATATATCAACTGTGTTTTTGGAGGAATGGCGAATCCGACATCCGCTTCACCCCTCCTATGTCCCCCTTCCGTCCAAACAGACCGTGTTGACATAAGTGATCTATTTCTGCAACATGAACTAATTTTACAAATCGGCAGTGGTTACAGCTGTAGATCGTAGGAAGTCTGCTTTTTTTTTGTGTGTGTAGTTCATTTTTCATTCTTTGCATGCTCTCCGTTGTATCAGTAAGAATTACTGTTGGGGCGTAGTGCATAATTGTTCAATTGCTGAATGCAATGGGGTAGCGTTGTTTCTTCACATGTGACGTGATTTTTCTGTTCACTTGCTGGTTTGGGCGTACCTAATTTATACTTGTAGCAGTGTAGACGGGGCCACACGGTGACGCAGTTGGTTGAGGCACTGCGATACAAGTCGGAAGGTCGTGGGTTCGATTCCCGATGATGTAATTAAGAATTTTTCATTGACTTAAGCCTACCTGCCGCATTATGGCCCTGGGGTACACTGAGGTCGCGTGATCGATTCCCATTTGAGTCATTGAAATATTTCTTTGACTGAATCGTTCCGGCTGCACTGTGGTCCTGGAATCGAATCAGCGTCTAACAGAAATTAATACCGGGAATATCTCCTGGTGGATAAAGGCGGCCGGTGCATAGGACTAACAACCTTACCACCTACATGTGGGGAAACACAACCTGCTGGAAGTCTAAGGGCCAGGCCAGACCTGTGCAGGTATAGCCTTACCTTTATGAGTGTAGACGCGTATTAATCAGTTTTGCAGTAAAACACAACTTTTCTTTTTAATATTATTATTAATATATTGCTGCTACATGTTTCGGCCCACTAGTGGCCATCATCAGGTACACAGAGACTCAGTCGGTTTCGGTGGAGGGTGCAGGCATGGAAGGGAATGTTTGTGACGTCATTGCTGCGCGTGTCGTGACATACCACTTGCATTGCTGTGGCTCGACCACATTGTGGCGCGTGTGAAGGCAGCCTAAGCAACATTTGTTTCCGTATGAAGCATTAATCAATTGGTATTTATAATGGAAGCACAGTGTGTTCTCTGTGACGTCCGAACTGTATCTTTATATGTAGTGCAGAGTGCTGTAGTTTTCACAGTCGCACTGCGCCGAGCTACCGTCGCGCATTCTTGATGCCTCCCCAAAACTCCTGCACGCCATCCCTGTCCATGTCCCCTCCTGCGGGCTGTGCCACTGATCAGTTTTAATCATTTTTACAAAAATCTGGTCATGACCACCAGGAGGGGCTCGACACCAGGACTCAGTGACTGACTGACTGACTGACTGACCGACCGACTGACTGACCGACCGACCATCACTCATGAAGTGACGTTGAATTTGCAAGGGGTTAGTACTTCGTCTTGCAGTGATGATCGTAAAGAACGATTCCTCATTTAATTACAGGTCTGTTTACAAGGTTTGTACAGTAGAAATGATTCTTTGCCATGGAACGTCCTGTTCTTAACCACTTAAAGTCTAGCGGTAACTTTACGTACCACCAGGTTTAATATTAAAAAATTCTGCGTGGTGCCCACATTGCGTTTATGTGTTTTGTACGGATCTCAGAACAAACAGCAACTTTTGCCTTATAAAACATTAAGAGACTGGTTTTTATAACCGAAGTGGAGAGTGTTTACAGGGCGGTACGCACTGAGTCAGTATATAAAAGAGATACGCTTCGTCCTTAAAGGGCTCAATTCTATAACATTGCAACTATCCGTAAATTGCTTCAGAACTGTACAGGATTTGGTTACTTTCGATGAAGTGTTTTGAACACGTACTTTGCTGTAGAACTTCCTTTTAAGTTTCAAATTTGCTTGCTCTGATGTTGAAAATGTGACCCATTGTGACCCTTGCAGCAGTTTGTAGGCTTGTTAGTTCGGAGGGGTTGTTTCAAAATTCATCTATAAATATATTTTAGTACGCAGATTGATCCTTTAACTACGAAATCCTCTTGCTGTACGTAACTTATTTTGGACATTGTGTATTACCGTCTTTTTTCATGTCGTTGCGAACATATCAGAAGGGTATGTGTGGGTGACGCTGCGTCAGCAGCTACCCACTTCATCAAAATAAGTCCTAGGCAGGGGCAATATATTAACATAATGGCCAACAACAACCACGACAAGAATCCAGTACAACAGCATTACGTATGTTTGTACAGTCATCGCAAAATATTTCGATCTCTTCGATCAGTGGTTCCAAAAGTGTGCTGCGCGGATTCCAAGGGATCCGCGACTCATTCCCAGGGGATCCATGGAGACATTCCTGTAGCGGATATTTTGAAGTTCATTTATTTTTTTTTAATTAAAGGAATAATGTTTCGTTTCGTTTCGTAGTCCTTTCTGCTTCTACCTACTTGTTCACAGTAGGTGTTGAGGGTTTTTATTTTCACTTGATCACACTCAAACACACACCACAGTCGATAGGACTCCTCTGGACGAGGGATCGGCCCGTCGCAGAGACCTCTACCTGATAACACAAACACTGTACAAGAGACAAACATCCATGCCCGCAGTGGGATTCGAACCCACGATCCCAGCAAGCGCTCGGCCGCAGACCTACGCCTTAGACCGCGCGGCCACTGGGATGGGCAGGAATAATGTTTTGTTAGAAATAATCGCGGAACTTCTTTAATTGGCGACGTGTTTATTTCGTATGACCGTTAGAATGTCTAATTAAGAAACCCCCTGTACCCACGAAACGAGCGACAATCAGTTTAAGGTCACATAATGCAATGCGTTGCTGCGTATGCTACAGGTATTCGTAGCTATATAAAATCAGTTCTGAGATACAAATTTTTAATTATGGATACCTATCAGCTGGACACTCTGGATTTACGTGAGCAAGGATGTGAGGATCTGTGGTTATTTTTCGTAGCCAAAAGGGGTACGGAAGCAAAAAAATTTGGGAAACACTGTCTTAGATTATCTTCAAGGGTTTCAGATTCATTGCACTTGTCAGCGATACTTTTTTTTACGTAAAAATAGTTTCGATTAAAAAATCGATATATTTTTGATTTTGGTTAATGTAACAGTGTGTTCTGTGACGTAACAATGCATTAAGCCATCGCTTCATGAATTTTTCTGACAGTTTCAGGTTTTATTGTACTGTGGAGATTCTACAGGATACGTTTGCCTCCTTTTAGAGAATTTAACCTTTTAAAGCCTAGCTGTAACTTTACGTACCACCAGGTTTAACATTAAAAAATTCTACGTGGTGCCCACATTGCGTTTATGTGTTTTGTACGGATCTCAGAACAAACAGCAACTTTTGCCTTATAAAACATTAAGAGATTGGTTTTCATAACCGAAGTGGAGAGTGTTTACAGCGCGGTACGCACTGAGTCCTTATATAAAACAGATATGCTTCGTCTTTAAAGGGTTAATATTAAAAAATTCTACGTGGTGCTCACATTGCGTTTATGTGTTTTGTACGGATCTCAGAACAAACAGCAACTTTTGTCGTATAAAATATTAAGGGATTGGTTTTTATAACAGAAGTGGAGAGTGTTTACAGCGCGGTACGCACCGAGTCTTTATATAAAACAGATTTGCTTCTTCTTTAAAGAGTTAATGAACGTTTCACAGCCTCAAACCATTTCATCGTCTACCAGGCTTTTAATCTCAAGTGGAAGGATTATATTATGTAGGAACATATATGCCGCCTGCATACGGCTTTTATTATTAACGGGCACATAAAATATACCCAGGGACTAGTTTCTGTTCCCTGTAACATGTTGCATTCTTTTAGGATTTGATTCATGCTTATGGTTTATATAAAATACTACTTTCTCACAATACGGTAGTCATTTTTAAATGCCCTCTTGTATTCTGTGGCCACTTAGTGTATAGCTGTATGAAGACATTACTTGTCCCGAATGGCTGTACCCTTGCATCGGCATTGTAATGCCCTGCACTTGTGGGAGGCACAACAGGGCAGTTTATGAAGCAGTAAAGAGTCGGCGAGTCATGTGTTACGTCTGGAATGGTAGATGTTTCTGGCGGAGTGTAGTACCTTCCTATTGAGGGTCAGTCCAAGAGGTCTACTTGGATCTTTCATAGAATGTACAAAAATATATTACAAAATACGAAGATATGTGAGTGGGGATGAACAGTGATTAACCCTTTAAAGACGAAGCGTATCTGTTTTATATAAGGACTCAGTGCGTACCGCGCTGTAAACACTCTCCACTTCGGTTATAAAAACCAATCTCTTAATGTTTTATAAGGCAAAAGTTGCTGTTTGTTCTGAGATCCGTACAAAACACATAAACGCAATGTGGGCACCACGTAGAATTTTTTAATGTTAAACCTGGTGGTACGTAAAGTTACCGCTAGGCTTTAAAAGGTTAAAGGAAGACTCTGAAACTTATCGCATATAATACGCTGCAACAGATTATGCAAAACAGAAAGATAGAAATAACAGCTATTGCTGCTGTGTGTTTATGAAAACCAGCAATTGGAAGCTCCATAATGAGCCCTGAATGTTCTGTGGCACATTCACTGTAGGTACAATCGTGATATTTTGCGTTATCAACTGTCCGGAGGTTGAGATCTGCCCTGTTCTGCGGTATTACGCAGCGTCGAATGTTAATCCTTTACTGACGTTTCGGGGCAACGTATCGGTCCCATCTTCAAGGGTCTAGAAGTCCGAGGAGAACTTCTAGACTCTTGAAGATGGGACCGATACGTTGTCCCGAAACGTCGGTAAAAGATTACTACTCGACGCTGCGTAATATCCCAAAAGAGCGCAAATCTCATGAACATCGCGGCGGAAGCCTGAAACCACGGATTGTTCGGAGGTTGTCTTCGTGCCAGGCCTACTTGATTTGTGCGTCTGTTGGTTAGTCCTGTTTTGTGGCTGTTAATTCAGGCAGTTGTTTTAGTTTTAAGTTGTCGTGGAAAGAACTCTTGAAACGGCCCCTTCCGCAGTATACCGGGTGGTCCTTTTATTAAAATTGTTACTACATATTTACAAAAAGGTTCTTCCAAAGGATGGAGCCCGAAATTTGCGGTCGAGATGTTGGCATCCGTGCTGTATATTCGGGTAGGTTCTTCAATCTGTTATACTACAGGTTAGCTTATTTTCTAACGAAATTGTCTATAGGACGGCGGGGTTTTGTTTTCCCCATGTTGGCGAACACAAGGGACCGTGTTCTGTGTAGAATGAGGCAATATCCACTCCGTCGTATGTGTGGAGTCATGAAATACTGGGCCATAACGGGATAACGCGTCCTCGCACCTCGGACTGGGTGTGAATAAGTCAGTAGCCGTTGTATAACCAGCATATATGATATACCGCGTCTGGGTGCCCGGTTAGCTCTATAATCCTTGATTTACTGTTCTTACAAGGAAATAGCTAAAGAGATGGTGCCTTTGGCTCGCCATGTGTATGTGTGTAGTATCAATAATGTGTGTCCTCTATGGTGTGCAATATTGTGTGGTACAAATCTTCGAGTTACGTTTTCTGAATACAGGCACGAACAGCTGTCTCAGAACACGTGTACCGGGACTTATAGTCCTTTAACTCTTTAAAGACGAAGCGTATCTCTTTTATATAAGGACTCAGTGCGTACCGCGCTGTAAACACTCTCCACTTCGGTTATAAAAACCAGTCTCTTAATGTTTTATAAGGCAAAAGTTGCTGTTTGTTCTGAGATCCGTACAAAACACATAAACGCAATGTGGGCACCACGCAGAATTTTTTAATGTTAAACCTGGTGGTATGTAAAGTTACCGCTAGGCTTTAAAAGTTTAAAGAACAGTGGTAACTAAATGTACCACTGGCGCTTCAAAATTAAAAGTTCCTGCATTCTGTCTGCTTGGTATATTTACGGGTTACATATGATGTAAACAACGACTGTTTGTGTAAACAGCATTAGCTGACGGGACTTTGTAACTGAGACGCATTGTGTTTTCCGTGAGTTAACAAACCAAATTCTAAACACTTCATGTTTCAGAGGTTATGTGTCGAACGTCACTTTGAGGGCTTTACCAGATTCTGTTTGGTGCTTCCAGCAAATTTTTCCTTGTTCTTGTTAGATTCGCACAAAGTAGAATACCAGTTTGTTTAAAGTTCCTGTATCAAAGCAGCACATCGTTGTAATGAGGTGGAGGTGATGCCCCATGCGTTCATCTCTGTCTATGTGATCTACCTCACCGACGGGCTTTCTTTACATATTTGCAGGAGGCTCGGTGGACACCCAGAGAGCCCTTCTGAGTACACTGGAACGCATTTCTCCCATTGTGTAGGTCATAAGTGGATATCCCGTGGGCGAGGCCGTATAGCGCAGTACTCTAACCGCCGCGGTCTCACTAACAACATTAATCAGGCCGTGCAATGGCTGAGGCGGTTGGTTGCTGGCGTCTCAGAGCGGAGGCCCAGGTTCGATTCCAGACCAGTTCATATGTGAGATTTGCAGTGGATACAGTGAAAATTGGACGATTTCCTGCGTTTTCTGCTGTCTGTATCATTCCACCGATGCTCCGTACTCATCCTCCTGTACATGTTGCTCTTGTCAGAAAGACAAACGGACGAAACGTCGGGACGTTCCAAAATGCGATGCTGTTGTGAAAATCGGGGAGCGTTAGTTATAAAGGCACTCCCACTTTTTTACTGTGTTAGAGAGGTGCATACAGGATTTTGGTGGGGAGACCTGGGGGAAGGCGACCACTTGGGAGACCCAAGTATAGGTGGGAGGATAATATTAAAATGGATCTTCAAGAAGTGGGATGGGGCATGAACTGGCTTGAGCTGGCTCAGGATAGGGACAGGTGGCGGGCTCTTGTAAATGCGGTAATGAACCTCCGGGTTCAATAAAACGCGGGGAATTTCTTGACTAGCTGAGAAACTGTTAGCTTCTCAAGAAGACCTATGATCCATGGAGTTAGTTAGTTGGTTAGTTAGTTAGTTTGTGGTAGTGGTCACAGTGTTGACTTGCAATTGAGAGGTGTTCATGTGTGCTGAATGCGGTTTTCGTGATTTTTCCTGTACCTCCAGTCAAAGACGGATTAATTCGTCTATCCGACCGCGACCACTTCCTTCCAAACCCCTTCCAGTTCATCAGTCACCGGTTATTTTACCATCTGATGCTATGCGTCAAATAAAGCATCTATGAAAGTACCTTCTATTCCTTAACAGGGAATATTGCTGTAGCTCGGTGTTTAGTTGGTAACCCTTTCTCTTCCCGTCATTTCAGTAACGATTCGGTTCTAATGCGAGATGTTCTGTGACTGCGGTAGTGTAATAACTTGTCGGTAAAGCGTGTCACGTCGGCGAGAGAGTAATTGGGCAGGGAACGTAACTGTCCCTTACTCATCCCGGGTAGCTAGCTGTGACCTGGAGCCTTCACAGTGTCATGCTATTCATAGGAAATTAACGTCTCTCTTCTGTGCTGTGTTTGCCCTAAGCAAACCTTCCGTAGCGCTTCATACTTCACCTTTGTGTTTGGACATTTGATGTAAATTAATGCGGTGATTTTGGGTTATACCATGCGTATTCGTGCAATTATTGCATGAACCAACTTGTACACTGAATAAAATACATTTATGAGCTATTACAAAACGGCCGAAACATGTAGAAGTTTTGTGGTAGATCATGGATGTATTTTATTCAGTGCATGATTTGGTTGATGTGATGATTAACCCTTTAAAGACAAAACGTGTGTGTTTTGTATCAGGACTCGGTGCGTACCGCGCAGTAAACACTCTTATTCTTTGTTATAAAAACAGTCTTGTATAAGGCAGAAGTCGCTGTTTGTTCTGAGATCCATACAAAACACATAAACGCAATATGAGCGGCATGTAGAATTTTTTGCTTTTAAAGCTGGTGGCGAATAAAGTTAAAAAGGTTAATGCAGTGATATTGAGAGTCTGTGTTCTTACATTGGTGACGGGTTTTTTTATTTTTAATTTGGGTGTGCCTTATTGCGCGTCGTGTTGCTTAGCCTTTGTACTGTGTTCCCTGTCTCCAGTCCGACCTTCAGCATGAACATTTCGCCATTTTATTATCTGATCCTCATAAATCAGCGCCAGTGTCCTACCAAAAAATGCTGGCTTCAAGGTACTCATTCATGGACCAAAAATAACGTCTCTCTTTTTTACTTCTGTTACATGTTTCTGGCTTCTCAGCCATCTTCAGGGATGTTATTGGAATGCTTCAGTATAACCGAGCAGGTCGAAACGTGTAGATGTTAAATCATTAATGCATTCGTGACCCATGAATTTGAGTTAACTTTTTTCGATAAAATTGGAATACGCTCAAAAAATGTATTACAAAATATGTCATTTTGGGGAGGGGGGATTGTGACATTATCGGGTGCCGTGGTCGCATAAGTGCAACACGTTCCACTAATTTGTCCGTGTGGCGGTTTTTAATTGGCACATGCAATTTTGGTATCATTTCCAAACTCCGTATTTTCGTATAGCCTTGTGTTGCGTATTGCATTGCTTTCTCGTACAAAAATGAGGATAACATTTGCGCTCTTCTGTGATATTACACGGCGTCATGTGGTAATTGTTTATCGACGTTTCGGGACAACGTATGGGTCCCATCTTCAAGGGTCAAGAAGTCTAAGAAAAAAAGCGACGCTGTGCAATATTCCAGTAGAGCGCACATCTCGTTGAGGTCGCGGCGGTAGCATGAGATCAAAGATGAGGGTAGGTAACTTCTTGTTACAGTTATTCCTTTGTTTAGCTACCGCACCATGAAGGCATTCCGGGGAGAGGGGCGGCGTAGAGTAAAACCCCACGTATTTTTCTCTCCTTTGTTGGCGATAAGAGGTTAACACACCAGAACTCTTACAGTTCGGAGGATAGATCTACTAATTGTACAAGTGGTAGCAAGGAGAACAATTTACAACCCTGGCGCAGGGCATTAGTCCCCTGGATTCCTATTCGGTAACGCGTCACTTTACCGACAGAGCTGTCAAAGCCTTCACTACACTTCACATCCACGTGCGTAAGGTCTGGCGTTCCCGCGGTTGTGGATATTAAGACCACGGACTTACGGGATGCGAGCCGTGTGGCTTGGTTTGCATGTTCTTCCGGACGTGGGTGTGTGTCTACGAAACTACACGGCGTCACATACCATCACGTGGACCTTAGGAATACGCAGTTTCGAAGATCTGAATATGTCTGAAAGTTTCATGCATTCTGAAACCTAACACTGATCGATGGTTGACCCAGCCTCGATGAACCTATAAATTCTAAATCTGTCTTGTATTCGCTGTATTTATTTCGCGTCTTGTCGTCAGTCTTGTGGCGAGATTAGTCCATGATCGTTGGAAACCCAACAAGTCCATGATGTATGGTATGAGATCATTGGTAGCTGTGTGTCTGGTCATTGCCATATGTATGGTGCCAGCGTATCTGTACTGTAAACTACAGCTTTCGTGAATCTACTGTGCAGAATCTTCGTAAAGTAATATCGTATGCCATAATCAAGTACTTTAGATAAAATAACCTTAAACTGGCAAAAACATAGAACTGCAAAACAGTTGCATCATCATCATCATCATCATCATCATCATCATCATCATCATCATCAATCATCATCATCATCACCATCATGAGCTGTGAAGTATTAGGCGTAGTGCGTGTTCTTTATCCCCCGAGATGAAGCTGGTCCTTCCGTCTTTTTCTTGGGCGTCCTATGCTTCTCTTCCCCTTTGGCCAATATTTCCGTGCCTGTTTGGGTATCCTGTCTGTTTCCAGTCTCTGTACGTGCTCTAGCCACTCTGTTGGTACTGTTTTATTTCCAGAACAGTGTTCTGCACTCCAAGTTTCTCCCTGACGGATTGATTTCTCTCCCTGTCTAACTTAGTAATTCGTAACAAATGTCTTAAAAATTTCGTTTGTGCTGCTTCCAGTCGTTGTTCGTCTTGTTTCTTCAGCACCCAGGCTTCACTGCCGAACTTTAATCCTTATAAGACCATGCGTATCTGTTTCATATAAGGACTCAGAGCGTACCGCGCTGTAAACACTCTCCACTTCGGTTATAAAAACCAGTCTCTTAATGTTTTATAAGGCAAAAGTTGCTGTTTGTTCTGAGATCCGTACAAAACACATAAACGCATTGTGGGCACCACGTAGAATTTTTTAATGTTAAACCTGGTGGTATGTAAAGTTACCGCTAGGCTTTAAAAGGTTAAGGCTGCTTTAGCTGTGACATTGTGGATTATTAATTTCGTTTCTTTAGTCATTTGTTTTCCAAAATGCCTTCATATAACACTGTTTATTTTGTTACATGTTTGTATCTTATCTTCTAAATCACTTTTGTAATCCGATATAAGGTATCCCAGGTATTTAATCTGTGGTACGTGTTGAATCGGATCATCGTTTATGACAATGCAAAACAGCTGCAATGTGTTCCAATTCAGAATTTATATCCATAACGTAGACTGTTCTACATTATTATCCTTTATGGAAAAATAAGATTTTGTTTATTGTTATAGAATTTTATACCGTCAATATCCGCCCAAGTATTTTGTGTATATTATGTATTACTCGAAGATGACCGGGTCGGCTGCAACATTCCCCGATAAATACTGAATTTGGTTGTGGTCGAAGGTTTATTTGGGTACCGTTTATATGTTGTCACACATTGATGTTTGGAATAGAGGTTGTAGCTTTCAGTTGCTTATGTAGCGTCTATTGAAACAGGAATCTTGTGTTACGGGAAGTTGAATAAGTGTGTTAAAACATCAAACGTTTATTTTTATTGCTGCCAGTTTTTGGATAACCGGAGTTTTAAGAAAGGAAAAAGTACAAAGATCGAATGAATACTTAAGGAACGGGAGAATTCTGAAACATAACGATGTGTACATAAATATGACTGCAGTAACCGGGCCTTGAACCTGGCGTCTTCAATGACAACATGCATTTGTGTAGTGCTGATGTCATAAGCGTAAGACCTGACGCTATGACATCGCACGTGGCTAGCCTTCACATCTGAAATGAGTAATTCGTGGTCTTTGTGGGGGCGGGGAGATTTTTATGGGATTTGCCGAGTTCAGAGGGCGCAGCTGGCCAAAAGTTTTATTGCTGTGTTGCTGTAGCCAATCCCGCCAGTTGTGGAATTGACAAAGTTTGTCCCGTATTTGCGGCGCAGCGTTGTAAAAGAACTATCATTAATGTATATTATTTTAGAGCGAACTAATTAATCGCTCTTTGTGCGACTGATTGACATGTGTCCGCAATTGTAAAAACTCTGCCCCCTGTATTTATGTACGAGTGTATCGCGTTCCCATTGCGTAAGCTTGCGATCGTACAAGCGTGTTACAGCTCATGGTTTCACATTTGGGGGGGGGGGGGGGGGGGGGGGGGGGGGGGGCGGGGGGGGGCGGGGGGGGGGGGGGGGGGGGGGGGGGGGGGGGGGGGGGGGGGGGGGGGGGGGGGTGGGGGGGGGGGGGGGGGGGGGGG
>BLKM01011640.1:0-11464 GCA_013340265.1 Coptotermes formosanus | reverse complement strand
ATCTTTGTTTTTTAAATGCGCTCTTCCTCCCCTTGTTTAACATTTCCCCCCCCCCCCCCCCCCCCCCATTTCTGTGAGCGAGCCGACCGACTCTAACGCTTTGACGTGAGCCAGCCGAGCTGTCACCATCCATGTATATGGCCAATTCGTGGTTGTAACCAGAATGGAAATTGAAATGTCATAGTGTCATTTTCAGGAATATAGCGAGTGGTCCCTCTAGTTAGCGCCATTTTGCGGTGTAAGTCACTAAATGTCATGATGGAGGCTGGGGGTAGGAGCAAGCATGGCGTTTCGTTGCATGCCCCATGCTTACCCATGCTTGTGACGTATAAAAACAGAACTGACCCGTGACAGAAATCCAAAAGCTGGCGACCGCCTGCTAGTCTTTCCACACTGGAATATTAAACGCTCGCCACAATAGAAATTAGCTGGGTAATACTGTAATGGTTAGCAAGGGACTTGTGATGGGGGCTGCAGTAGGGGTGGGATTTTGTTCCCCGTGTTTAACACATGTTCCAACAATTCCAGCCGGAGCTTGGTTTCAACTTATGAATGAGACGTCCTGCGTAGACAGAATTATTTCTCGGTTTATATTGTATAAGCTACTCGACAGGGACATTAGAACACGTCAGATCACGCCCGCGATTTTTCATAATTTACCCTTGACACCGTATTCCTTATCCGGCACTAATTGGACCATTTTAAGCGGAGAAACAGTCGGCTGGCTTTGTTCTGAGAAGGGAAAGCATGCATGTGACATGGCGTATGGAATTAAGCATTTTTATTGTTTGTAGGCGGTGAAATGAAGGTCCCCCAGTACGGCGTTTAATTCAAGAAGTTCTCATGCCTAGTTAGCTAAGTTGGTTATAGGAACAATTTTGTGAGTTTTCTTTGTATGCTGTAAATACTGCCTATGAATAAATATTAAAGAAAAAGTTTCTCATACTTTTTTCGCTAGTGTTCTGCACTTAACAGTGTCAGTGCGCCACCAATATATATATATTTTTTGTATTTAAATGAAAACAGCTTAAATTCTCTGGGCAACTTCAAACTTTAGTTTTTGAGGAACTTGTTAAAATTGAAGTCTTTGAAAAAACTGAACTTGGAAACACAGGCTGACCGCGGGGATGGTTTGTATAATGTTGCCAGCAGTGTTGCGTTTTAAAAAATATATGTGGGTTATATTTTATTTACTTTTTAGGATCTCTGTTCTTTTTATATTTCGATTTTTAATTAGGCCTGCGTACCAGTAAACAACGGCTGGCGTACTAGTGGTGATATCCGTACCGAAATTTGACACACCGTGGTTTAATCAATCAAGACACTTGTACGACAGCGACTGTTCCCATATATTGAAGATGATGTGAATATGTTGAATTATAGGACAGCCGACAAGGGGTAGGCCTGAATCTTCTTGTCCCAAAAATGCGTCACCTATAAAATGTCGCTTGTTGATTATAACAGATGTGAAGTGGATTGAGCTGGCTCGGAGTGGGGTCCGGTGGTGAAAGTTCATTGCGATATTGGACCTTCGAATTTCGTGACGACATGGAATTAATGTGAAATATGGGATTTTGACGGCAGTACATCTTGGGGGCTATGATCTACTGGGTGTTGGTGGTAAATGGATGCAAAAATTTACTACACAGCGTCACATGCCATGGAACTATACTGATAGGACGCGAGTAGTGATATCTGCATGAGCATCTGTCGTCTGCCGAAGACCTCTTGAGTGTAGTGCTTAGTTACATATGCATATAGTGTTGCACCTTGTAGTTAACCGAAAGGTCATAGTTCTCGAACGACCACCTGGAATCCTTGAATGTAATTAGGCCAACTAGGTGACGATGATCCTCAAAACGTGTGCACGCAGCGTCGTTGGTCTCGCAACTAGTCCAGGGTGCCTGTCCGCATACAAGTCTCTGTGGATCGGACGAATGACTTCCCGGATTAAGGGGAGCCCGCGGGATACGGGTGTTGGTTTGTAGAGCAGGCCGCAGTGCAGTGCGATCAGGCCAGCAGGCAATGAAGGGCGCGACCGTTGCCTAAAAGTAGGTAATGATCGACTGCAAAGCAGTTCATACGTAACGGTCTGCTGCGTTGGTTGACCGTTTAAAGACGAGTGGTAATGTGTTTTATATAAGGACTCAGGTCGTACCGCGCTGTAAACACTCTCCACTTCGGTTATAAAAACCAATCTCTTAATGTTTTATAAGGCAAAAGTTGCTGTTTGTTCTGAGATCCGTACAAAACACATAAACGCAATGTGGGCACCACGTAGAATTTTTTAATGTTAAACCTGGTGGTACGTAAAGTTACCGCTAGGCTTTAAAAGGTTAAAGACGAAGCGTGTCTGTTTTATATAAAGACTCAGTGCGTACCGCGCTGTAAACACTCTCCACTTCGGTTATAAAAACCAGTCTCTTAATGTTTTATAAGGCAAAAGTTGCTGTTTGTTCTGAGATCCGTACAAAACACATAAACGCAATGTGGGCACCACGTAGAATTTTTTAATGTTAAACCTGGTGGTATGTAAAGTTACCGCTAGGCTTAATCTGACCACCTGACTCAATTGAGGATGGTCCGTCTTGAGAAGCCAGTTATTGTTTACCAAACTGTACAGTGTCACATCGCAGAAGACTGCGACGTGAATTTTCGCAGTTCGTTATCAGTCTTCTAGTTACGCTGTAAAAAACCGTTGCATTTACCACGTCGTCAGTCAATCAACAAGGACTCAGAACGAATGTGTATCAGTTTTGGAACGATGTCTACCCAAGCGGCTTTTCCGCCTTATTTTATGTGCATTTGTTCTCCCATGCGTTACATGCCCACATGCTTCCAAACTTACCCAGCTTTGTTCATTTAAACAAATCCAGCACACCTATTACACAACCTACATCGATTTTTAAAACCTAATTTAAATATAGTTTAACCTTTATCCTGCTAATGTGGAATATATGGTGAGCTGCTAATAATGCCAGCACCACTAATGTGTAATATTTGGTGACCTACATTTGGCAACGCTGAAAGGAGCCCCTTTGTCTCTCTCTCTCTCTCTCTCTCTGCACAATGTCTGAACACTGAATCAATCGTGAAAGACGTCCTGTGTCATATCTGTGTGCCCTTAAGGGCCTAGTTGGTAGCCGAATACGTGTGTGCACACAGATATGACATGGGACGTCTTTCACGATTGATTCAGTGTTGAGACATTGTGAAGAGAGAGGGACAAAGAGGCTTCTTTCAGCGTTGCCAAATGTAGGTCACCAAATATTACACATTAGTGGTGTTGGCATTATCAGCAGCTCACCATTTATTCCACATTAGCAGGATAAAGGTTAAATGATGGAGTAAAACAATGGCACAAATACACAGCCGTTACTGCACCTACCTGGTATTTAAATTCAAATAAAGAATTCAAATAATGGAGTAAAAATCGAACGCATGTGTAGACAGTTGATTGCCAAGTTAACAATTAATTAGGAATTAGGATCCTAATAAAAAATTCTACATCTAAAAATTTTTTAAATCCAAAATTTTAAAATTATTATATTTCGGTTACGCACCGTACTGCTCATGTTAATTGACATGCCTCGGTTACAAAAACCGATTGTAACGTGTATTTCTTATTTTGTACATATGACTTTTGTGATATCTTGCAAAAGTTTCACACCTTTACGTCGGATTTTCGGGTTTTTGTACCGTACACCTGATGATGATTGAATGATCGAAATACGTAGTGTATAAATAATTATCATCAAATACAGGGTGTGCCAGACGGAACGCATCGTGTTGTTTGTTTATACCTATTTATTTTCTGTTTATCTTGGTCTTGTAGCACGCGGCTGGCAGCTCGCTTTGCAGGCCCTGCTCACTGTTCTGATACACACATTATCGGCTGCTTTACGACTTAGTCTCTGGGATTAATCTCTGTGCTAGTGCACACCAGCTGTCGGCCTGGGATGACTGGCCGAACGCTGGCGTGACATGGATACTCGGTGCTGTCGATACCGCCCAGTGGCTGAATTTGTCTTCCTTTATAACAATAAACGGTACAACCTGTAAAAATGCTTTTATGCATTTGTTTGCCTGTAGTGAGACAATGAAACTGAGGTTGTGTTGCTGTATTATTATTATTATTATTATTATTATTATTGTTGTTGTTATTATAGAAAAACGCTCCTTTAAAACAGATTTTTTAAATTAATTTTATGCACTTTCACAACTGCTGATCTGTTCTCCTTAATTCATCAATAATTGCCATTGCTTTTAATCTGATCTTGGTGTTGTATTTTATAAATTATTCATGTAACAGAACAGTACAGTCAAACGCAACTGTTTTGTTATAAGAACAGTAGATTTTGTTTCTATAATATAGCCACATGTTTCGACCCAGTCGAATCGTTATCAGTCTTATAAAAATATGTAGGAAGAAGCTACTTGTATGTCGCTTACGTTTTATCAATCCATTGGCATTTGTGCTGTTGAGCCAGCACCTTACTAAACAAGTAAAAGGTAAAGCAGTCCCATTACAGGCCTGTACAGGCCCTGAGGGTTCCAGGAGGTCGAGGCTCCCAGATTTCTAAACAGTCGGCACGTGAAGATGGTAAGGTTGTCAGCCATACGCACCGGCTGCCTTTATCCCCCAGGGAATATTCCTGGTACTCGTTTCTGTTAGAGGCTGAGCCGACCCCAGGGCCATAGTGCGATGGAGAGGATTATGTCAATGAAAAATTCCAACGGCACTATCGGGAATCGAACCCGCGACACTCCGGTTTGTAGCGCAGTGCCTAAACCAACTGCGCCACCGCGTGCCCCTTACGAAACAAGTAACTGAATTGACTTCACTTTAATTGTTATTGTAATTGTTATTTTGAATGTTGTTATCATCTACACTTATTTCTGAAGTCATTTGTGGCGTCATAGTACCTTCTCGTTTCAAAGTGATGTGTGCGAAAGTTACTACAGTGTGTATATTTTTCCCCAAGTGTGGCCGATTATAAAATTTCCGCTTTGAAATCCTTAACGCCCAGTGTTAGGATATTTATGACTCATTGAATTACATACAAATATGGGGGAGATGCTTTTAATCCAGCCCGTTAGAATACTAAAATCTTCTATACACTTTACCTGTCCTGTTATATACGTATCCGCGGGCACCGAGTTTATAGACATCTCATGTTCTTAATGGCTTTCGCATTTACGGTACGAATGAAACTCATGGCGTTTTAATTTTCTAACCCTTTGCTGGAATGCTGCTACCTTGTAATTTAAACTGATGAAACCTCTTTCCAGCTTCGTGGCTAATTAATATGTATGTTTTACTTGACAGGGATTATTTCGTGTGGAGTGTGCTGAATCCCAGACGGGGATAACAGGGATGATTTCGATACAGAAGGCTTTTTGTGCCTGACGTATACTTGGAGTAGGCCATGCTATCAGTTCGCTGTTTATGTGGTACTTATAAGACGTGCTGTAGCGTATTCATTCGTCATGTGCGTTAGTGAAAGGACTTCCGACGATTGTCCAGAACCAGTCAAATGATTAAAGGTTGTAAAAAATGCGATATTGTGAGGATTAACCCTTTAAAGACGAAGCGTATCTGTTTTATATAAGGACTCAGTGCGTACCGCGCTGTAAACACTCTCCACTTCGGTTATACAAAACCAGTCTCTTAATGTTTTATAAGGCAAAAGTTGCTGTTTGTTCTGAGATCCGTACGAAACACATAAACGCAATTTGGGCACCACGTAGAATTTGTTAATGTTAAACCTGGTGGTATGTAAAGTTACCGCTAGGCTTTAAAAGGTTAAAATGTAAATACAGCAAATTGAGCAACATAAAAAATAGAGCCAACTGATGCAAAATATTATTGTTTGTTTATTTAATTATCTCTTTTGTTCTCCCCGACATGTTTCGGCAAGTAACTATGCCATTATAAGGGGGGTATATCAGATTACATAAGATTGCATGAAATGTGAATATAAAATGTCGGGGAGAAGACGAACAAAAAAGATAAATAAACAATAATATTGTGCATAAGTTGGCTCTGTTTTGTTATATTAATCATATGCACGGAAATTAATAACGTAAAAAACTGGCTAATCAAGTTTTTTACTTTTTCCTGAAGGAGGTCTGTGTCAAAAACTTACGAAATTTGAGGCAGATAAAATGGCATATCGGTCTGAGGGAACTCTCTTTCGTTGCTGAAAGATGAATAATAACTTGACTGCATGTTTCGGCTAAAATTAGAACCATCATCATGCCAGGAAACAACCTGTGTATTAATTTCTATCCGTACTTTCAACATTTGTTGTCGGATTTAGATGAAATTTGGTACAAGCAATCTGAACGTAATGATGCCGAACGTCTGTAAATTTCGTGAGAAACGGCGCAGGGATGGCCGTATTTTTGTTATGGGCATAAATGAAGTTACGTTTACGCGTGTACCTGGAAATATGGTACGATACACTATTTCGAATAGTTGAAAGACAACTCCTTTGGTTGATGTCTGTGTACAACGACGCGGAGTGAATCGTTTCACGGCCTTATTGTTTTCGTGTTTGGCCGCATTCACAGAGCAACTTATTACATTTCACATTATTCATACCGCGCGTTGCTGTTGAGCAACATAGAATATCAAACAAACAAATGCACGCTTGTTCTTGTTATTTTGATATCGTGAATCACAGTAATTTTAGGTTAGACCAACATGTTTCGATCCCATCGCGGGATCATATTCAAGGACTCCTTGTAAGAGTGTAATTACACAAATTACAATTGTCCAACTTCTACAGCTTTTACACATTTTATATTTTTAACATGTACTTACATTATTTGTTTTTGTTTGTTTGTTTGTTTTTGTTTGTTTGTTTGTTTGTTTGTTTGTGTAATTATACTCTTACAAGGAGTCCCTGATGAAGATCCCAAGAAGGGATCGAAACACGTTGGACCAGCCTACAGTTATTGTCATCTTTGATATCAAAATAAAAACAACACGAGTGCATTGGTTGGTTTGGTATTGTATCTCGATCAACTTATTACATGTTGGATGGACCCCTAAATTTAGGCACTTGCCACAGTTTCTGTGTGCCCAGTACTTCTGGAATTAACCACGAAATAGGAGAAAATGCTTATTCAATGTGGAACTGACTTGGATCGATTTTTACGTTACTTATTCCGTTCATTGTGATAAAACTTACAAACTTATATAACACCAGCAAAAACACTCTTCTATATTTGTCGGTACGATCTTGTTACATAGCTCTACATGGTTCGGCGTTACATCATGCCATCTTCAGCGAAATGACATCAAAATTCCTATAAAATTTAACAGCAATGAATTTAGGTACCAATGGGCATACGTAGTTGTGATATAAATAGTGCGAAATGTTACAGGTTTTCTTTTTGTTAAAATAGTATACATGAGTGTAATGTAATAGTGTTGGTTAAGCTGTAACACAGATTGTTGGTGGCGTGATATAACGCCGAAACTAGTAGGAGCTATGTAACAAGATTGTACGAAAAAATGTAGAGCAGTGAATTTGTTGGTGTTATATGCATTTCTGATTAGGATCGAATTAACCCTTTAAAGGCGAAGCGTATCTCTTTTATATAAGGACTCAGTGCGTACCGCGCTGTAGACACTCCACTTCGGTTATAAAAACCAGTCTGTTAATGTTTTATAAGGCAAAAGTTGCTGTTTGTTCTGAGATCCGTACAAAACACATAAATGCAGCGTGAGCACTACCTAGAATCTTTGAATTTTGCTCCTGATGGTACGTAAAGTTACCGCTAGGGTTGAAAAGGTTAATACAGCGGAAGAGTGACAGAAGTGATGGGAGGTTGTAGGAAAAAATGCATAATGAAGAAATTCATAATATTTCTGCTACACCAAATATTACTACTCTTTAGTGATGAAGGATTTAGTTGTTGGGTCATGCAATATGGATGCGATAAACAAACAACAGAAAAAGTTTACCATTTGTTGTCGGGAGTGACCCTTTAAAGGATCGAATGGGCCAATTCTTACGGAAATTCGGTCAAAGTGTGTCGTAAAATTCACAGCTTTCATATAAGAAGCACCCTCCTTTTGCATAGTAAGAGCATCTCCATCTTCTGTGGAGCTGATGCATCGTAAAAGCGGAGACACCAGCGTTGTGGATGTGACGGTTCACATGAACATTTTTCCCCGGAGCTTTCTTTCCCTCGCCTACCATCGCTGTCTGTGTTTAGGACCATGTCAGACGTCACTGAAAATGGCCTTTTGGTTTCTTGTCAAGTTTATGGGGAGATCGGAATATACTTTCTGTTGTTTTATGATATTTGTAACAATTCCTTGATAGTCAACACTTCAAGATGTTACGTACTTCTGTTTTATTGTACTGGGGGGCTAAATTGAGTGTGCCCCATAGCTTGGCTGTGCTTCTGCACTATTCATATTAACATAGCTGTGTGTGTCCAAGTGTGTTTTCGTTTTTGGAAATATTTGCTTCTGTTCAGCGTGTGACATTTAAATCACAGAATTTCGTCCTACATTGGAATCCTATTATAACGACATCGGTTTATACGACACCTCGTCTATAACGTCAGATATTCAGTGGCAGCAATTAATTCGTCACTGTTAACCGTAACATTATAATCATCTGTTATAACGACACTCGTTTATAGCGACACATAATATTCAGTACCTTTCATGACATTATAACCCAGTTCGACTGTTTAACGAATTTATAGGCCTCTTTTAAATGTATTTTATGTAAACAGAAGACATGCGTATGGTTTGTACTGTTTGGTGCTGGTAGTCAACTCCGCAGAATTTGGCCCACATTTAGAGGCCACGCCCTACCCTTTCCCCCAGTTTTATGCCTTAAGATACACAATGCAGTACTTATCGAGTCTTCTGTGTTCTGACCCCGTTGTGTTTTGTGATAGGTTTTCCAGTAAACAAACTAACGGTTTTTCCTTCCAGTCGGCACATCAATAATCTTCGTTTGATCAGATTCATTTTACTTCACAACACGTTTCGACCTGCCGTCATCGTCTAACTACGAAACTAAGGGTAGAGACTATATCACCAGAGTATACGTACTGTTTATATTTCCGGTCCCAGTGGCCGCGCGGTCTAAGACGTAGGTCTGCGGCCGAGCGCTTGCTGGGATCGTGGGTTCGAATCCCACCGGGGGCATGGGTGTTTGTCTCTTGTACAGTGTTTGTGTTGTCAGGTAGAGGTCTCTGCGACTGGCCGATCCCTCGTCCAGAGAAGTCCTACCGACTGTGGTGTGTGTCTGAGTGTGATCAAGTGAAAATAAAAACCCTCTACACCTGCTGTGAACAAGTAGGTAGAAGAGGGAAGGACTGCCATGTTTGTCGCTACTTGGCTCTTGTGTATTTCGTATATGGCAGGTAGTGGTCTGACGAGGTACTTAGTTCTCGTTCTATTTTTCTTACAGCGCGCGTTAGAAGAAGTAGGATTTAGTAAAACCTTAAGGTTAACATTGCATGTTAGCATGTTAACAGTATGTATGGTTATATTATGAAATTTATCTCTTTTTCACAAACCGATGGATGCTACAGACCTGTGTGACAGTGCTGTTTTTGTGACTAGTTCTACTTTGTGTGTGCGCGAACGTTTTGTTACGTGGGTTGCCAGGAACGTGTTGACGGAAATTTGTGAAGCGTGGGTTAGATCCAAGATTTGTCAGCAGTTGTGTCGTTTGGTTTCTCCCGGTGATTTGTTGTTTGATTTTTATGGGGAAGTTCTGCAAGTATTGAGTTGTTGTCTAAAAGTGTCCAACAATATGCACCATACATTTAATGATTGTAAAAAGTTTTACAAAATCACTCCATTTTGTAGTAACTTGTTTTCAAAATCAGTAAGTGTATGGTGCGTATTGTTGGAAACTTTTAAATAATAACTCAGTAATAAAAATGCAGACGGTATTAACAAAGATGTGAAATTTCTGCAAGTGTGTTGCGTGGGTCTGACAGACATTTGTGACGTATAGTTCGATCCTTAGAGCGAGGTTCATTCCTGCGTTTGTGGATTTACTTCCCGTCGCCTGTTTGCTGAACGAGACGCCGGCCGGTGGGATCTGTTCTGTCGGTTAAGCCGGTGACACGCTACCGCGCGGGGCGACAGTGCGTTCGGACAATGCTTGAAAAATGTTATCAATAATACTAAAGTATCTTGCGAAAATTGTGCCCTCAAACATCCAAACACATTTCACACTTCTGTAATAAATTCTGTGATACACATTGATTTCTAGGAAAACGTCCTGGGTTTTGATTTGTAAAAAGGCGGTTTGTTTGGTATGAGATATGGGTGTGGGTTTGCACACAGCTGTCGTGTATTCTAAGATCCAGGGAACACGATATGAGTTGTGTGTTAATGTAAGCATATAGCCACTGTGATAAGAAAGGTGCGCATCATTTCCCCGAATTATTGTGTTTGTTCTAGTGACCAGTGAGCTGTTGATACTGTTGGTGTCGAGTTACGATGAGTGACAGCAAGGAACGTTTACTGAGTAGCCAAGGCCTCTTGCCGAGGCTATAAACGTTTTGAGCAGGACACAGCAGAACGCTGTAAGCCTCTTTCGCAATTCGCGAATTCCCTCCTGCGCCATGTTGCTGTTACTGGTTGTGAGAAACGAAAAACTTTCGGCTTTGGGGTGGTCACAACGTTTGTAACAAAGTTTGTTAAAATCAATTAACAGTTCAAAGTTCAAGTGACACACATACACACATGCGCGCGCGCGCGGGTGATTTCGTGTGCATGTTTCTTTCCTTTTAGGGAAGGAAATGTGGCTATAAATTGATCACTTTAAAATTAACGTACGGTATTTTACTCTTCGTGGAGGCGGAATAGCTCAGTTGGTATAGTGACTAGGCTGTGGGCTGGCCGTCCGGGGGCATAGGCAAAAGATCTCTTGTCTAAGGCGTCAATGCCGTCTATCGTGCCTAACCAAACTCCTGCTCATTGGGTACCGGGACAAAGTGCTTGGTTCTGACCACTCACTTCCATCTGTTTCCAGGGTTAAGAACTAGTGGAGCTTTACTATCATTCCCCCCATACACATTCATGGGGTTGACAGGGGCAGTGTTACTTCGTTGGTGGTCACTAGTACTGTATGGTGATGGAATTCTCAACGACATAAACTTCTTACGGCGCCTAACTTCGCACTCTGGTTTGGGACATCTTTTGTCCTCTTCATGCTGTCACTTCGATAACTTCTGCGTTGCGTCCGAACAGCTTGCGTCGTATCTGGGGTGACATGAGAACATAAAAATACGTACGTTTGAACCCCCCATTGTGTTGCACATCGGAGCTTTTGCGATTGTCGTATTCGGCGTTTCAGGACATTGAAGGATCGCGATGAAGTTCTTGCTGTTATTCACACCATGCCTATTCTTACAATTAATACATCAACCACACCGTGCCTATTCTTACAATTAATACATCAACCAC
>BLKM01011638.1:0-68370 GCA_013340265.1 Coptotermes formosanus | reverse complement strand
ACACACACACACACACACACACACACACACACACACACACACACACATATCTGTTGTTGTAAAATGCTGTTAGTTTTTACAATTCCAAGGGTCCAGCTTTATGAAATAGCTATGTGTATGTCAAGTCTGCTTACAAAAAAGCTTACACTCCTTCAGCTGTGCTTGGTCACAAGTTAAGGGTAAGTCACCATACTAATGCACATATAATATACCAGTGTGTAACCCTGACAAAGATTTCTCAACAGAACCGTACTGTGAGATACTTATGAAATAGAAGGAACTGCAGGTTTTAAAGTAAAAAGTTAATAACATATTGTAAAATTTACAAATTTTAATCATTCCTCTAGTACCCTGACAAACACTACTTCTGCACGCAGTGGGACCAGCCCTTTCTATCAGGCCCACCAGATTAGGTTCTCCCCTTTTCCCATACAACCTGAAGACAGGGGTAGATCCAGCCTCCAAAATGTTGTGGGGTTTTTAAGCCTGAGATGATGGACAATGTCCAAAATTTCAGCCATGACTATGACTAGTCCTTTTTCCATCTCCTCCCTGAATTTTACTGTGCCCTTTGCTCAGCTGTTCCCATGACAATTCACCAGTGTTCACACACACAGTGTCAGTACATATATGCATGTGTTATGCATTCCATAGATCCAGACTTTAGTCAAAGAGAACACAGGGTGTGGAATAAGTCACAACAATACAACATATATAAATTATACTGCATGCATTTTAACTGCCATTCTCAAGCAAACATTCACAGGCAGAGCCTTTCATCATCATGAAGTTTTAAGTCCCCAGATCTGTGATTACACTGTAAAAAAAAAAGACTCTGCTTCCTGGGTGAAATAATCTTCACTTTGTGGCATTTAATTCTTAATACCCAAAGAAGACCTTCCTTTTCTTTTCTTTTATCACTTCTTCTGTAGGGCAAATTGGTGATAAGGGTACAGGCTCCCCACATGTGCTGTAGACCTCAGATCTTGGTTTAATGGGAAACAGTATGCTCTACCATTTGCAGGGACCTGCAAGACAGTGTTCCTTGCTGCTGCTTTTGATTCACTAATGTTTCCAGACACACACATCTTATGTGAATGGGACAGTCAGACAAGAAGTAGTCACTGTGTTTTGACAGAATGGGCCCATTACAAGCAGTTTGTTCATGGGTGCAAGAACACTGCATATGACCTGCTGTTAGGTCAGGTAAAATAGTCCTACCACCACTTCATATCATGCTTGGTTTGATGTAAAATTTTACGAATACCATGAACCAGAGTGGAGAAGGTTGCTTGTCTGCAACAGGTGTTTGCACACATCAGCAGTGAGAACATGAAAGGGGTTTTGTCAGTTCTCATATAAAGTAGCTTAGGAATGGAAGGAATTTTGATGGAGTCCTAGAAGGAATTGAGAACATTGTGGGAAATATATGCTTTAAACTTTTATGGATATAAGTATATAAATTTTATTATTACATAATCTTTATCACCTGTGAAACACTGTAGTAAAAAACAAGACAAGTGATGTATATATAACGTAATATTATGGGGCATTCGCATCATGTTTATACCCCGTGGGCTGTCCTAAGAGTCTGATAACATTTCTCTCAAAGACACCGTTTTTATGGCGATTTAATGTCACTCGCAACAACAAAACATACTTAGGATTTTTTTGCCTGAGTGTAACAAAATTTGGATTTTCTCGACAGATTTTCATAGAAGTCTTCAATATCCACTAGGAACAGCACTGATACCTGCGGACAGATATACAGATGGAAGGACAGATGGTACTGACTAAGCAAATGGGCGTTTTTTGCGACTATACATGAGTGTACCTTAAAAGGATTGAATTCATAAAAATTTTACACTTCATTTGCGCACTTTTCGAAAACCATACATGCTACAGAACTTTTATTATCAGATTTGGAATCAGTGGTTGAAAATGTATAAAAGGCACCAAGTGTCACCCACGAAGCAAAAAGAAAAAGTTAAACTTTGTCACCCAGTGCTATCATCAATAAAGAATTTCTGCAGTAGTGTGTAACATAGGAAAATAAATAACACCATAGTAAGGTTTATAAAAACGTTGTGATAGAATTCATAAGTTGCATGTAAGTTTCCTTTAAGATACTGGTAAATTAAAGAAATACCATTCCATTAGACAGGCAGAAAATGAATAGTCAAGTGTTCCTTCTCATGGTTGATATTAAACAGCCCATATTCTTAGGATAGTTAGGGAACCAAATGAATAATGCTGATAATTTATATGAAAGCATAAGTTATTTTTAGGTCAAAATGCTTATTTAATTTAATACATCTAAAATCATGAGTGGCTCCAGAATAATTTTTGCACATTTACTCAATTCTTCAGTAATAAAATGTTCCTCATTTCTTGCTCAAATCGTACATGAGCATATTCCATTTGTTTTTTGTTTGAAGATAATGTTATCTGTTATTTTAACACACAATGTTCGTAGCAATGTTAATAATTTCTATTGAATAATTTTAAATTTAGGCCATGAAAGAATTTATAACACATTCCAACCTCTGAAAGAAAATAATCAGTGACCAACTCATTAACAAAATGAGCAAGTTGGAGACCAATAGACCACCTGACCGACTGGCTCACTATTCAAGTGAGTACACAGGCACACAAGAAACCAATAAATCGACATTAAACTTCCAGTCTAGTGACAAAGGTTTCTTTCTGTTCACATATTGATTCCGTCAGGAATGTTGTTTGAGCATATAAAGCGGGTTCTTACGTGTTTTAGGAATTCCAGTCAAGATGACACAGTTGAGGAGAAGAATAAGAAGTACAATAACGTCAAGGGTATAAAAGGCCTAAAAAAACTGCTGAAAGGAGTTGCATCTGGATTAAAACATGACAATAAACTTATTGGAAGTGCAACCATTCCTTTGCAGGTATGGCTATTAAGAAGCAGTTAACTGTATTCCACTACTCTTTATCTCATTATATAAACAGGATCTTTCTTCTATCACTGCTGTGAGCACAGCAGCTTTACTGTGTAAAAAGCCTGCATCTGCCAGCAGAACCCACAGCTGTAATGCTCAGGACAGCAATAAAGGAAAGGCACTTTGGAAACTTCAATAAAATTGAACCTCAAAATGTTATCGATAGACTGCATAACTCAGGAGGACTGCCACATGACCTGGAAGCTAAAATTAATTTTCAGAAACATACCATTAATATTAATCTCATAACTGAAAGAATGTTTTTTATTACATATGTCTGTTTTGAGATAAGGCTTTGGTAGGAGGGGGTGAATGATTTTTTATATTTGAACTAGACTTCTGTGTTTTGTGGTACCATTAGCATGAAACACTTCTGGTTCCTATCGTTTGTCCACCTTTCAGGATTCCTACAACAAGCGACAATTTTAAAGTTCAGAGTTACATTCAAGCTGAAATTTTCAGTCTTTTAGTTTTGAAAATGTGGGCATTCAGACAGTGATGTAATTGTTTGCACCTCATCATTACATTTCTTTTAGGACATTTCAGCAACTGGCCAGGTACTGTTATGTGGACTAAATAAGAAAGGCAAGGTGAAGAAACGAGGTGATGTGAATATCTGCTTGGCATTTCATTTTGAGAAGAACACAGGAAGTGCATTCCAAGAGTATGTGCATTTGCTCAAGAATGTAATTCTCCATGAAATCAAGAATTCACAGGTCAGCAGGGTTTGTTCAGTATGGAAACTGTCATATAAATTCTAAGAGAAACACCATGATAATAACTTTCATCAGACAGGCTGTAGTAAAACCACAGAATGTTCTAACAGGATAATTAATCTAACTGTAAACATAATGCAGAAGCCCTTAATTACTGATGGATTCACAGTCATCTCAGTTTCACTAGAGCCTTGCAGCTGTTAAAGATTAAAAAATGACACACGCCTGAGCCTAAAGTTGGACTTACGATTACTGCAGTTTCATTTTTGGTAGCAGTAATTCTTCTATACTAGTTACACTACTATTACTGCATCAGCTAGAATTAGAGAGTGTATTTCCTTCAGTCATGATGCACTTCGCCTTCGTATTTGGGAGTGCCAGGTAGTCTCAATTGTGTTACTGTCCATGCTGACAAAACATTTTTTGTGGTTGCCCCACTACTGCTGCATGTAATTTCTAGGGTAGCATGTTGAGATATGCCACGACTCAATCTTTCTCGATTTCCAGTTCACTGTAAGCTATCATACTTTCACCTCACAGTTGTAGAAAATGTCTGCAGTCAATACAGAATCACTATATAATGTGCTAATGAACAAACCAACAACTAAAACAAAAAACTTGGGCTATCCTGGCAGAGGTTTTCTTGCCATCCTTCTCGGTGCCAACACAAGGTTCCGAGATAGTTCCTTAAAATAGGTCATGACCAGTTCCTAAGTCATAATCCACAGTCAGTCTCAAATCTGACACTGTATAATCACCACAGTTGATTAAACATCATTAAATAAAGTAAGAATAAACAAATGAGTTATGTGCTGAGGTGAGAGCCATAAAATCAAAAACATATTTTTGTCTTGGATAATAAATAAAAAATCAAAATATTTTATTTCCATAGGCAGAACCACACAGCTGGAATGGAAGTTTGTCAAAGCCTGCAGAAAAAATACTTATTTATCATCGTGTCCAAAGTGGCATGTCACTGGTTTCTGAAACACTGGCCCAGTGGACTGAGTTTTGTAGCATCCACACAAGTCACCCTCTTAGCTTCACTGTATTTGTGCCCTTGCTACAGAAAATAAGTAATGCCATTCAAGAAGGTTTGGTAACAGAGGAAGAGGTAGGAAGTGGTTGTCTTTATACATTGCAGACCAGTTGTTACGTTAATTAAATACCTCCCCCCCGACCCCCAGAATTTGCATACTTTATGACCATTTCAATGTTCCGCCCCTAAATACATTCGCAGCTACATTTTTAAATGCTGTATGATATGTATAGTTCCAGTACTAGGGAAACTGCGTGTAGAGAGTTTAACAGGTAACATCAAAATAAGTCCCTTGAAGAAGAACAGAGAATTTACAAAAACATCCTGTTTCACTGCTTCTCATAAACTTCATGATGTCGTGCAGGCAGGGGCATTAACTGAGGGACTGGGGGGGGGATGGTGCGGCCACCCCAGGTAGCAGAGCCCAAAGGGCAGCAAAGGAATACTTTAAATAAAAAAGATAGCTTTGTGCACTCAACATTAAATTATTGAGACAAATAACAGCAAATTCAATAAATAATTGTGATTTTTTTAAACAACATAATTTAGTCTGCCTGTTGGGGGGGGAGGGGGTCATGTTTAGTTCCTGTTGTCATCAGTCATTTGCATTTGGAATGTTATAGATAACCAGTCATACTTAATTAAGTATAATGACATATTACTTAAAATAAGTCTTCAGGAAACAGGATGGGGGCATAGAGACTGGATTGATCTGGCTCAAGATAGGGACAACTTGCAGTCTCTTATTCAATTCAATTCAATTTATTTAACGTTCCATGGATCCACAATAAAAACAATAAGTAGGATATAGAACATGTCAAAAGTAATTATAATATACAGATAAATATGATAAAATGAATGAAATCAAATGAAATGAATATGTTGAATCGAACAATCAATTCCAAGTCAAATACATAAGTTGATACTAATAAAATAAGCTAATGTATAACAATAATATCATAGTAAACTAAAAACTAGTCGAAACGTAGACTACAACAAATCGTAACATTTACCTGAGAAATAACATTGATATGTCAGGAATATAAACATTTGTATTATGTATATTTACTTAATTTTATTTTAAGACTTGGTGACAATGAACATAAATTATTAAGAACTGTACATTAAAATACTAGTGGTCTTGTTAATACCGTTATTGGTACGTTATTGACTTACGTTAGGTTTATATTGAAAATATTCATCTATGGTGTAAAAATAATGTGTGTGTAAGAATCATTTTAAACAGATTTCAAATTTCCTAGGATTACTAGATATATCTTTAATATGTAGAGGAAGATTATTGAAGACCTTGAGGCCCATATAATACACTCCTTTTTGATATACAGTAAGATTTGATGTAGGCTGATAAAAATTGTTTGATTGTCTTGTACTTTTAGTATGGTTTTCTGAGTTTAAAATAAAGAGATTTTTATTATTGACCACAAAAAGCATAAGTGAAAGAATATACTGCGATGCAAGAGGTAAAATTTTCAACCTTCTAAACAAATTCCTGCATGAGACCCTACTTTTACAGCCTATCATGATTCTAATTATCTTTCTTTGAATTCTGAATATTTTTAAGCTATGGGGTGAGTTTCCCCAAAGCTGTAAACTGTAGCTTATAATCATATTAAAATAAGAGTAGTAAATCGTTTTTAAAGAGTTAAGGGACATATATGATTTAATACTTCTCATTATATAACATGCGGAACTCAGTTTTGGGACAATATATTCGATATGACTACTCTAGTTAATTGAATCATTTATATAAATGCCAAGAAATTTTATATTAGATAAAGTTGTTATTGGCTGCTCATTACAAATGATATTTATGAACAAGTAATGAGCCTTTCAGCTTCATAAAACGCAGGGAAGTGCTTGCCTAGGTGGGGAATGATTAGCTTTCCAAGAAGGACTCTGCTCCGTAGAGTTAGTTACCTAGTTAGTTAGTTACTGATATATTACTTTGTGCTTTTATGTTTCCAGAAGATGCTGTTTTGGAAGGCTGTGGTTGCTTTATTACCATCCTGCCTGTCTGGTATTAGAAACATACAAGTACTGGCTGCAAGTAAGAAGACCATAAGTGAGCCTTCCATTATTCTCAGGTATGAAAAGTTCCCCTGTAATTGGCATGTGTAACAGCTAAATCATGCATTTTAATGTTATAAAGGAATAGGCCTGTCCATGAGACACTGAAAGGACTACATGTGCCAGTGAAACTAATAGCAAAGCTGGTGGTAGCATATTTACTGTCAGGACTTTTCATGCTACACAAGTCAAGTTTAGAAGCCAGACAAAGTGTACCTCACAGGAAGGTAGACAAGGCTCCAAAATCCTAGTTGACCGTAATTTTTTAGAGAACTCAAAAATAAAACCTGAGTTTCCAGGTTTGGGAGAGTCTGTTAACCCCTCTAAGTTAAAAATGGTATATCCATATAATCCACACATACAGCTACAGCTAAGTCAGGTATGTCTTGGAAGAAAGACAAGAAGTTAGTATAAAAGAGACACAAAATCTTGTAATGTGGAATTGAAGAGATCCTGACAACAACTCTCAAGAAAGTGAAAATAGATTAAAAGAAATAAAAGTAGACATGACAGTAATTTCAGAAATTATCCTCAAAAAAAAAGAAGGGGGTGGGGGGAAGAACAGTAGAAATGGATGAGAATATGAGTATGTACCACAAGAAACAAGCAAGGGCAGGGATAGCAACACATTTGAAAGGGGGAAAAAAACAGCATTCTGTAGAGCAGATTGGTGAAATAAATTTAACAGTGAGGTACAGAATATGTACAGGTAAGCTGTAAGTAATCAGAATTTATGACTTGTAGGATGGAAGTCTCAAGTAACAAGAGTGCTACATAATTTAATTTGTAACGGTTGATAATTGGGCATATGTTTATATAGTGCTCTTTACTCAAAATGACTAATAAAATAATATCCTGAAACTTGGTGCACTTTATGTGAAATGCCCTGTGTAATCTGTTTTATGAAAGGAAAGGGACTGTAACAGCTCTGGAGGGATGAAGTTTCCTAAATTCTGCATAAAATATTTCCTCCAAAATAACTGATTCATGAGAGAAAAGTAAATGAAAATGTATTATTGGCATGTCAACCATTGTGCAGAAAGGATCAGCCATATTCAGTAATATTTTTATTATAAATCCAGTTATTAAAGAAACATAAACTGCATGTAGTTTGTACTGATGGGGAAAAAACTAGACATGTAACAGAATTTAATGAAATGAGGATATCCAGAACCTCTGGTAGAGACACTTTGAGCATGTTAGCATAATGTAAAATTTAAATTAATTGGAATTAACAGATGTAAGAAAAATCCTGTGCAATTATATATTTTATAAAATAACAAGGGTGTGAAATATTTACTTACACATTAACAGCTAAATATCAGTAACTTTTTATGTGAAATTTGTATCGATAAATAATTTGAAAATCCTGCACACACTACAACTGAGATCTATTTAAACTTTCAAGGTCTAGCTGTCTGGAAAAATGCAGTGTCCCAGTAGTGAGTAATAATGTTCTGATGTATGTTTTAGGCTTCTAACTCTTCTGCAAGAACTGCAGCCTCCAAAAGATGTAATCTTGTTTCCAGTCCCAATTAATAACAGGTTGCCATTGGAAAAAAGTCCAAATAACTATGATATTCGCACTGCAGTTGTCAAAACAGCAACTCAAGGAGCAGAAGAATGGTAGGCCATTGTTCCAGAACCTTGGTTAAAATGTGCCATTAGGAAGGTCAAAGAAAACAAGGAGAGATTGAAATTTAATGGGGCACATCATTTTCTGGACTGTGTTGTTGATGTCCATTTACTGGGCAAAAACATACATACCATAAGACAAACACAGACACTATCAGACACCAGTAACGATACCAGTCTAAAAGTGAATGCAGAGAAGATTAAGTACTGTAACACTTTTCAACCAGTGCCCTTTTTCTCAGCACAGTTTTGACTATGTGCAGTTGAAAATACTGTAAAATGAGCTTAAGAAGTCCCCGGTTAAGAAAATTTTCCACTTAAGAAGTCAGGATAAAAAAGCACCAAAATTCGCCCATTTGATTAACATTACATGTTGCCCTTTTAACACAGCCCCGCATAAGAAAAGTTTCTGCCTAAGAAGTAAAAAATTTGATGAGGAAACAATTTTTTTACCCATTTAATACATTTTCTGTTTCAAAATCTTAAAGAATTTCCCCAAGTTTCCATTCGTTCCATTTCCAAAACTCAGCATTCAAATGGTGCGGTCAGTTCATAGTGGTTAATTCCCAAAATGTGTCGTGGTGTAGTGTGATTGTGAAACATCTGTGGTGACTGTGTGCAGGTAAGTTACATCAGCAATTCCAGAAAATAAATTCAAGACACTGCAGAGTTAGTGAAAGTAACTGGAACTACTGACCACCCAGTATGGTCTACCTAAAAGCAAACCTATGGAATCTGAAGCTGTATACAGCTACTGTTTTTGAAAAGAGAGCAACAACCTATGCTTGAAAAAGATCTCAAGGAAAAGGAAACATCTGGAATGAAATGTGAACTTGTGAATGAAAAGTCAGTAACAGCATAGGTAAAGGTGTAAATAAAACTGTGAATGAAAGGTTACAGACAAAATGGTTAAATGGGCAGATACAAGTGAGAATGTGTTAAGATAGCTGCAAGTTATACAAATTCAGCATACATATGTAATAAGTTCACAAAAAAATTTAAAAATGGAATTTTTCAGTTCTACCCTTTTAAGAAATTTCCCGCTTAAGAAGTCAGATTTTCTCGGAATTTTAAAAAATGTCTTAACAGGATTTTACCGTAATTAAATACAAGGGGGAAAATTTTCCAAATGCTGAAAACTTTGAACACATGTAAATAAGCATTGGCAGTTACCTAGTCAACCACTCTGGAAACACGCAGCATTAGCTAGTGGAGCACTATGTTAATGTTTAATGCCCAAAAATGTATGTATTTTAAGTGAAATTGGGAGGGAGGTTGTCCATATGCATCCATGTTCATGTAACCCTGTTCCTCCCATAAGAGGTTTAGGCAAGGTGGGTGTGCCCAACATGCCACGATCACTCCCTCTAGCCCCTGCACTGGCTAACAGTGCCTTCTAAAATGTGTCAAAGATCAAATGTTTGGGAATGACACTAATAAAAATTTCATTAATTGAATCAAGAAAGTTGAGATGAGTGTGGCAAATAGGCTGCTTTGGAAAGAAGGGAAATGAACAGGATTTTGTATGAGAGACATCACTTGAAAGACCTAGGCATGGATGGGAGGATGATATTAATGAATCTTACTGACACAGGGTAGACGGTTCATCTGGCTGTGGACAGGAACCAGTGACAAACTCTTTTGAACATGATAGTGAACCTTCAGGTTCTACAAAATGATGTAAATTTCTCGACTAGCTGAATTACTTTTAGCTTGTCAAAAAGGACTTCGCTGCATGGAGTTAATTAGTTCAATATCTTGAAGTGATTTACCAAGTACAGTTACATCATACAAATATTGTAACACAGTTATAGCTATTTATTTATTTGTATCTCATTTCATATTACACTTCTCATTTTAGTAATCTCTTTTCATTTCATCAGGTTTTCCAAGATCACCGAAAGTTATGATGTAAATGACTTTGGAAATGAAGATGATAAATTAAAAGGACTAATTCATGTGGTTGTTATGGTGACGGTGTCTCTGCAGAAAGCCATAGACCTTCATGACGTGATATTCCAGCAGTCAGTATTTTGAATCATTACATGTTCACTGCATGTTGATAACATAAAGAAGACTGTATGAGTATATGACATACACTAAACACATTTATTTGGCATAAGGAATTCTGAAAAACTTATTATCATCCATGCTGTTCAAATTACTTACATGGAAACAAAATGTAGCTGATGTGAGAAAGGGACATGATACTGTGTAATTCTGTAAGTGTCTTAACATAAAGTGAATAATTAAGACCACACTGAACTTCTTGGCAATAAACAAACATTAAACTTCCATGCGCTTATTCGTTGTTAGTTCACATTTGTTCAAATCACCAGGAATTGAAAACTGCATTTTGAATGAACAAGCAATCAGAATTGAGGTTTCACTCTTCATTTATATTATATGCAGTGAAAGAAAATTAAATAATTAGACATATTGCACAACTTGTTTTAATATTACTTCATTATGTTCAAAAAACAGAGAAAAATTTTTAATACAGTCTAAATGCTTGTAGATTTAGAAATGTAAGTAAGAGGATGCTTTTCTGTTATTATGAAGAATACAAAATTCAGGAATCTTTGCCTGTTTTCAGAAGATCACTGCTGATTGTTGCATGTAAAAGTTATGAAATGTATACATAACGAAACCTGAAAGTTATTAACATTTAGGCCTATGGAACACTTCTGGAAAAAGTGTATTCAGAACAATACCTTTCATTTTTCTCTACATCTCTGTTCAAAACATTTTTGCTCCAATACATATTTAACAAAGTATGATTGATATAACACAGAAATACATACAGATCATCATGTCACGTGTTCCTCATTTTTGTCCAATGGGATGGGTCAACAAATTTGAGTAAAACTCTTCCTCAAAGTAAAATGTCATGAAAATCTATTCGTTTCTTTTCAAGTCGCTTTGTGCATGCAGATGGACAGAGAACAGTTTTAGTAGGCACTCTGCAGAGTAGTGCATACACCTAAAACTCAGGCATAACGATTAAAAACTTTAAATTATGCAGTATATTCTGACTATCTGTAGTGAATGTTCTGTGTGCACTGTTATGTAAACTACAGATTAGTTTATGTTTTCAGGTATTTTGATTTCCCATATGCAGACACACTCTACAAACTTTATTATGATAAAGTAAGTATAATGAACAGGTTTAACTTCAAATATCATAAATGTAAAAGATTAGTAAGTTAAATTGCAATTTTAAAAAACACTGATGCCGTAAGTTGAAAAATTAAATATTTAATGATTAATTCTAGTCTGGATTCAAGTATATAAGATCAACTCCAGCACAATGTATAGATGGTTATTACAATATTAGAAGTATCATTTATAGTCCGACATGTTTCGGTGAGTTCTTCACCATCATCAGGGACCCGATTCTCTTAAAGGAAAACATTACGGCATGCTATCTGTTAAAAGTCTAATGTCAGTACATGGTATCACTATAAAGAGTTTAAAACATGTTGTAAAAAATGTATAGTTCAAAAAACACTAAAAACACATAATAAAATATTTCCATCCACAGTGCATCACTATAGTTTTTTCACATAGGGTGGATGTAAGCATAGTAGCTTATTGTGCACATAAGATGTCCATTTTGTGAGTTTTCATAAAACATAAATAAGCACTAAGTGGTGGACTTGTAACCCGGGCTGTGGAGTTGGAGTCGGAGTTGGAAGGAATTTTAGGTGGGGTCAGATTCAGAAGGAATTTTTATGTGGAGTTGGAGTCAGAGTCAGTAAAAATGTACCAACTCCAACTCTGACCTCAGTCTAAAATCTTAACTGGATACTCCAAATCCAGAGCCCTGATAGCTACAGTAACCATTAGACTTATACTTAAATATAGGTTATAAGTCAAAAAAGTAGCCTGATGATTCACGTGGTGGCGATGAAATGTCTTATAGGTTTACTGTTATTAATGCATATTGAGCTTTTATGAAGGAGTCGGATTCGGAGTTGGAGTTTTAAAAATCGAGGAGTCAGAGTCGGAGTCAGAAGTTTTAAAAATTGAGGAGTTGGAGTCGGAGTCGGAGCTTTTGTGTACCGAGTCCGCAGCCCTGCTTGTAACACAGTATAGATTGTCTTCAGCACTGTGGAATGCTATGGATATGTAGCCCATATAGAATGTCTTCAGTGCCGCAAACTTCTGTAAGATTGGTTTGTGGAACAGGATCTATAACGTCATGCATTGCCGTCAGAGTGGTAGACTCACAACGTTGTTGTGGTTAGACATCTGTCGTACTAGATGCAAGTTTCTTTGGGTGTAATCTGTTAGGTTATGTGTATTCAGGTGTGGCAGATACACTTCTACGTATTGCTTCTGCAGAAGGTCCGCTTGCTATTATATGCAGGTAGCTACTCGAAAGTAAAGGTAAAAAGTGGGTTGGGTTCATTCGTGTACTGTTCATTTATGAGCATATAATTGTATTGGTACCACTGTATGTAATAGTTTTCTCATACATTCATCTTCCATCCCTTATTGCATGGTTTTAGCAATGTCATAGTGTCTGCCATGGTACCATATTCGTGCTGATTATTCAAGATACGTAAGGCATATGCCGATTTGGCATTATTCTGTTTTATATATGTATTGCATCTAGTACGACAGATGTCTAACCCTGACAACATTGTGAGTCTACCACTCTGGCAGCAACACATGACATTATATAGATCCATTTCCACAAACCCATGTGACAGAAGTTCGTGGCACCAAAGACGTCCCACATGAGTTACATATCCATAGAATTCCACAGTGCTGAAGACAATCTATCCAGTGTTACAAGTCCACCACTTAGTGCTTATTATTGTTTTACAAAGACTCATTCAATGGACATCAAATGTGCACAAAAAGCTACTACGCTTACATCCACCCTATATGAAACAACTACAGTGATGCACTGCGGATGGAAATATTTTATTATGTGTTTTTAGTAGTTTTTGAACTATATATTTTTTACAACATGTTTTAAACTTTTTATAGTGATACAATGTGGCAAGATTAGACTTTTATCAGATAGCACGCTGTAACGTTTTCCTTTAAGAGAATCAGGTCCCTGATGATGATGAAGAACTCACCAAAACATGTTGGACTATAAATGATACTTCTAATATTGTAATAACCATCTATACATTGTGGTGGAGTTGGTCCTATATACCTGAATTCGAACAACCGGCGCAGTATGGAAAATATCTAGTCTAGATGTTTGAAAATGAGAAATATAGGAACAGTATTTTATATGGCAAATGTAAGTAGCTGATTTGTAAGCTCATCTATAAGACTTTGATGAACAGTGGACGAGTTTATTAGACATGACGCATGTCTGTAAGCCAAAGCAAAATACTTCCATCAGCTGCTTTAAATATGATGAGTAAAAACGTACTCGTAACTGCAAGACAAAATCAGAATAGAACTCATAATAGGTCAAACTAATCTCTGTGATTTTATCACAATGAAGAGTATCTTATATCACACACTTAAGGGCCTGGAGTCAAACCAGTTCACTTGTAGAAAGTGTAAAAGACCCAATATAGGCTGCAGACCTTCACAAATCACTTGCTGTTCAAAACAACCTCCCCAGTTTATCAAAACACATTAATACCATTGTTGATGTTACATACTATACGAAATACCAGCTAAAGGCATAGGGTACACAAATCCATACACCATAGGCTTTTACATGTAACAGATATGCCATTATATGAACTGTAATATCTGAATCGTTATATTCAAAGCCATGAGAACCACAGGTATGGTCACAAATGATGTTGCACTCACAATACAAGGTCAATATTAATTTTCATCCATACTTGTTTAACATTGATCTTGTAAGTTCACAGTTCTTGCACAAATTTAAATAGTGTTAAAATTTTAAGAAACCACATATATTGTTTTCTTGTGCAATGACATAAACTGCAGATAAGGCCATGTATAAGAATTTCAGCATACATGTGTACTGTAAACCTTAACAATGTTTGTTCAATGAAAGTCCCATGAAAATGACGTAAGTGGTGTGAACATGTTTGACAGAAAATGTATTTGATAGTTATTACATGTGTAAATATTAACTGATTTCCATGATTGGCATTGGAACTGCTGGATTCTGGGAGTAGACGCACAGAATGATAGTCATGGAAGTTGGTATAGACTAGAACTTGGCAAAAACTGTAACTCATCTTACAATAAAAACACAAAAATGTCAGCCTGGTATATTGGCCATTTCGCCAGATGCTGGAAACTTCATTCATGTCTGTTGTGCTTGCTTGTGTTTGTTCTGTACATAATTTTCTCAGTTTTAATGATTTTCATTTCTAATAAACTATATGGTCCTAGACTGGTAGTGGAATTTTGATACTAGAACAAATAATTTCATATTCTATGTTGTCTGTTATGGATATTTTACCTTTTTCTTAGCCGTCTACCTTTGGGGGACTTGTCCTCTGTCTGATATTTCAGTGGGGGAGGTTCACATCACCAACTGCCCATAGGCAGTGTGTAAGAGTTCTGCTAAGAGGAGAACATGGGTTGAGAAGACTTCATTGTTATGCATACACTGGTGCATCAGTTCTAATATGTTATTAGGCATGTTCACATAGTTGCAAAAAGCGCCAATGAACTTTGTCATGTCTGTCCGTCTATATCACTGTGACTCCCAGTGGACGGATTTCCATGACATTTGATACTGAGGACTTCTATGGAAATCTGTCAGGCAACTCCAAATTTGTTTCAAATTGGGCGAAAGTATCAGGCCCTTTATGTGAAGACGTAAGTATATTTTACGTTACATGTGACACTCATCGCCATAAAGGCACTGTCTCCAAGTGAAATGGTATCAGGTCGTTCATCTGTCCGTCTGTCTGTATGTGTCAGTATGGCTGCCAATGGATGACTTCCATAAAATTTGATATTGGAGATTTTTATGAAAATATGTCAAGAAAATCTGAATTTGGTTAAAATTGGGCAAAACTATTGGGCACTTTAAATGAAGACGTAAGTACACGTCATTGCTGCTGGCAACATTAAATCACCATACAAGCAGGCTCTTTAAGGGAAACAGTTATCAGACTGTTAGGATAGCAGTGGAGGTGTGAACATCATGTGAATGTGCCACAATGTTATGTTACACATACATTGCCTCTCTTGTGTTCACTGATTAACTGCATATTTATGTAATACTATGCTTCAGTTGCTGGTGACATTAAATCACCATACAAGCAGTCTCTTCAAGGGAAATGGTATCAGACTGTTGGGATAGCTGTGGAGGTATAAACATCATGTGAACATGCCACATTGTTATGTTACACCTGCAGTGCCTGTCTTGTATGCACTGAGTAACTGCACATTATATATAATACTATGCTTCAGTGTAACTGTATTTATTAATTTCCTACAGTTTTCAGAGATGATTGAGCCAACTGTTACAAGCATATGGAAAAGTATGAGCCCATTGAAGTTCAAAGACAGCACAGAAGATGGGATTTATGACAATGATCCTCTGGCCCTTGGTTCTGATTTGTTTGAACTATATACCAGTCTGCAGAAATTTTACAGGTAAGCTGATATTTCATTATATGTGACCATTTAGTTATGATGTCACTGATGTTAGTGAACAGTAACATGTCATATGTGTAAGTGAAATGTGCTCTCTATATGATGCCTTTAAACAGAAGACATACTCTCCTCCATCTCTGCATTCACCATTTAGGCACATCCCCACATTTACTGTATTCTGCAATTGATACTAATGACATAGCTGAAAACTCAGCACTGCTAAATGAAGCATTACAGTGGACACAAGTTTGAGCTATTCCAGTCCTATCCACATCATTCATGTGTGTCCCTCTCACCTCTCTTAATATTTCTTTTATGCCCATCTCAAAATTTCAAATACAGTACTGTTTAACCAATTCACAACACTCAACCAACAAAATGCACAGTGTTTGCCCTCACATATTTGTATTATAATACCAGATCGAATATTCCTACATGTTTCAATCCACAAGGGATTATCATCAGGGAATTGTTTAAGTTTCCTTCAAATGGTGATCTTTTAGCTTCTAAGTGTAAGAATCGAAAAGACCATAATTTGAACAACACCCACTCTGGAAAGTTGAAACTTACAGAAGTTTCCCTACGAAGAAATTGTGTATAGAGTTTGTTACATCCTCCACCTGAGTTTCATAACCAATCTGCCCTGTAGTCTCCATAATGTGACTAAACAATAAAGGAATACAATTACCAAATTAACCCACGACTAACTAAATTACTCCATGGAGCAGAGTCCTTCTTGAGAAACTAACAGGTCCTCAGCTAGTTAAGAAATTCCCCACATTTTATGGAACCCGAAGATTCATTACCACAATTACAAGAAGCTGCCACCCGTCCCTATCCTGAGCCAGCTCAATCCAGTCCATGCCCCCCATCCCACTGCTTGAAGATCCATTTTAATATTTTCCTGCCATCTAAGCCTGGGTCGCCCAAGTGGCCTCCTTCCCTCAGGTCTCCCTACCAAAATCCTGTAACCACCTCTCCCCTCCCCCATATACGCCACGTGCACCGCCCATCTCATTCTTCACGATTTGACCACCGGGACTATATTTGGTGATGAGTACAAATCGTTAAGTTCCTCATTATATAGACTTCTCCACTCGGGTCACCTTGTCTCTCTTAGGCCCAAATATCCTCCTCAGCACCCTATTCTTGAACACCGTCAGCCTTTTTTCTTCCCTGTGTATCAGAGACCAAGTTTCATACCCATACAAAACAACAGTAAAATTATAGTTCTGTAAATCCTAATCTTTGTATTTTTGGATAGCAACCTGGAAGACAAAAGATTCTGCACTGAATGATAGCAACCATTCCCTGACTTCAGTCTGCTCTTAATTTAATTAACCCACAACAATCAGTCCAATATAAAAAAATTACCAAATTCTTAACTATTTAATTTTTTTGTTAGTGTTGGTTTACTGATTCTCTGAATAATACAATGCCATAAATGACCGTATATTCATTTATTCACCACATCCACTACAACATGTTTTGGCCGGTAATTGCAGCCATCATCAGGTAGTGCTACAATTACATAAAAGGGAAGAACTGAGGTAGGGGCCTCTCTGTTGCAATTAAAATACAAGTTTATAATTTTGTTATTATGACAGATAATGGAATAATAAAATGTATATCGATAAAACTGTTAAAGTAAAGAGGCTGCAGTGTACTCATAATATATAAAATATGCCTGAATACTCTATGTAACTGTCTTTCAAGAACAGTCATACACATGTTCTATCTTGTTTTATAAATCCTTGCTATTTGTCATGATTATACCAATGTTGGATCTTCCTATCATTTAATAAGACCTATTTTTATTTTCTTGAACTCTCTGTGTTGTCATCAGAAGGATAATGGCTCCCTGAAGCTTTGCCATATGTAGGAAACTGGCTTTTATAGCTGTATTTCTATACAGTGTTTTGTTTAAAATGGGTTAGTATTTTACACACGTAAATGTAGAGACTGATGTGTACGCCAGTGTGGTTGTTTATGGTTACATGTTCAAACCACTACTAATTTCTTCATTCCATTCTAGTTAATTTCTCTTGGACCCCAGTATTTCCCTTCATTGTCAGAACCTTTTGTGTAGAAACAAACACTGAAATAATTAGGTATATATATTCATCTAGTTACAAGAATGCTAGACAAAGTCATAACATAAAGACAGTTAATACATCCTTCAAAGGCATGTCACAGTTTAAATATTTGGGAAACACGGTAATAAATAAAAACTGTATTCAGGAAGAAAGGAACACCAAGTTAAAATCAGGGAACACTTGCTACCATTCAGTTCAAAATCTTTTTGTTGTCCCATCAGCTACATAAAAGTGTACAAATTAAGCTATGAAAGCCATACTTTGAACTGTTTCTTCGTTTGGGTATGAAACTTCGTCTGCCACAGTAAAGAGAAAGCACATATTGAATATTTGGACTGAGGAAGTAGCAGATGACAGGAGGCCGGACAAAAATGCATAATGAAGAACTTCACATTTGTAAAAGCCAACCTATGCTATTAGAATAGTTAAATTAAGGGGCATGAGAGAAGTGGCATATGTAGTAAGCATCAGCAAGCTGAGAAATCAGCGCATTATTTTACTTCAAAACCTTGACATAGATGGGAGGATAATATTAAAACACATCCTAAAGAAATAGGGTGAGAATGGATGGGACAGAACTGACTGAATTCATCTGGCTTACTGTAGGGGCTAGTAGTAAGTTCTTGCAAATAATAAGATATGAGTAATGTCTATGTTTGCTAATACCAACTCAATGAACTAAAATTACTGAGAATGAGATGTAGTACCAGACCTTGTAACTATAGTGATTAATATTCAGATCCAAAATAAACACAAAATTTTCTTCTTCAGCTGAGTAAACTTGTAAATAAAAACTCTATCACCATTATTTCTTCTATGATCGTACAAGGAGTGGTTATTAAACAGTGAGACTGCTTGTGCAGCTCCTGACCTTGGCTGTTGATCACCAAAGTAAATATACACTAGTTACCACTAAATCCTCCCTTGTTGGTGGCCAAACCATGTCCCATTATGTGGACATTTTTTATAAGTGACTGACTTCCCATGATGATGTTTGATACGAGACATGGGTGCACCATTTTGACCCCAAAAGCAAGACAGAAAGCATCCAGTGGCAACATGTTGGTTCGCCACAAAAGAAGAAGTTCAGAAGTGTTCCCTCTGCTAATAAAATCTTCCTAACCTTCTTCTGGGATACGAAGGGGCCTATTTTGGAACATTATCAAGAAAAAGGACAAACTGTTAACAGAGCAACTTACTCAGCTATGCCTAAAGACAAATTGAAACCTGCAATTTGCAACAAAAGAAGAGGACTGCTGTCAAAAACTATTCTGTTGCACCACGAAAATGCTCGCCCCCATTTTGTGGCCCCAACAATAGAGACAATTTGAAACTTCAAGTTTGAGGTTCTGCCACATCCACCTTACAGTCCCAACCTCGCAACATGTGACTTTCATGTCTTTGGTCCAATTAAAGGGGCATTACATGGGCACCAGTTTGGCAGTGATGAAGAAGTGAAAAACGCAGGGCATGAGTGGATTATGGAACAGCCTAAAACCTTGTTCTCTGAAGGAATCAGGAAGCTTGTGGAATGCTACAAAAAGTGTATGGAACTGCACGGAGAGTATGTTGAAAAATAATGTTACTGTTGTGTTCGTTTCATTTTGTTTGTGGTTAGTACAAGAATATTGCCTTTACTTTTTGAATTACTTATGTAAAAATTTTAGCAATAATTAAACATCATATTTTTTATGCAGTTGAATAAAGCTGACACTAAATGTTCAATTTGTTATGTGAGACATATGGAGAAGATGCCTTGTCAATAGCTCATGTGTTTGAATGGCACAAGAGGGAGACAAGATGTGGCAGAGAGCAGGTGACCTGGCCATTCAGTAACAAAGAAAACTGGTGAAAATATGGAAAAGATGAGGACCCCTGTGAGAACAGATCGCCATTTAGGCATCAGAATGATAGCAGAAGAGTTGAACATGGCCAAATACATGGTGACAAAAATTTAATGACAGATTTCAATGTGAAAGTGTGTGTAAAACATGGTCCTAAAGAATCTGAGTGAATACTGAAGCTTGGCAGAAAGCGGGTTTGTGCTGAAATTTTGGAGAAAATTGAAGAAGATGCAAGAAATTTAATATTTTGATCACCTGCAAAAAATATTAGATTCTTTTGTATTACCCAGAAAAAAGCATCAATTCATACTATGGAAAACTCCCACATCACTGACACCAAAGGAAGCTTAAACGTTGAACTTAAAAGTTAAAATGATGATGCTGGTTTTCTTCGACATCAGAGGAATCATCATGTTTGGATGTATACAACCAAATAAGATAGTGAACCAGCAACTCTGCATTTAAGCATTAAAAACATACATGAAACTATTAAAAAATATCAGATGTGAGGAAGTGTAATTGATCATCACATCAAGACAGCACACTGATGCACAAGACATTTTTGTCTGCCAATTCTTAGCTGAAAAACAAATACCAATGCTCAAACATGCTTTGTTCTCACCAGACCTTGTCCAGTGTGACTTATTCTTTCCCCAGAGTTAAAAACTTCCCTAAAAAGCCATTTTCAGTCAGTTTGAAGACATCCATACAGAAATGGTACAGCTATAGTACTTACAGCACTCTCACAAAATAAGTTCAGAGGATGCTTCAAGGCCTGGAATACTTAATACTGAGCAGTATTTAGCTTTGAACAGATAATGTGTAGATACAACAGCATCATTAGTAGAGTTCTTTTGGCCACACCTCGTATGTTTATGTTGTTATCATGGTGCTGTTATAAAAAAAAAAGAAAGAAAACAGGACATTAATTTCAAACAGGATAGCGGAACCACTCTTCCATCATCAAGTGTACTGGCAAATCAGGTGTGTATATGATATGGTGCAGAAGCATGCATAGGTTCTTCTGTAACAGCATCGAGCATTTACTGCTTCATGTAAAATAATTTCTCTGCAGTTTGCACATTCTGTTTGGGTTTGTCCGAAAAAACTGTTCCAACATAACTACAACATAAACAAGGATCCTTCTTCAGATGGTGACAGTCTCTCAGCTCGTCAAGAAATTCCCCACCTGTTATGGAGTATGAAGGATCATTACAGTTTTCACGAATGCCTGTCACTTTATTTTATCCTGAGCCACATCAGTCCAGTTCATATCATCACACCCAATTTCTTTAATGTCCAGTGCCAACTTTGGTGACTGTACAGACCTTAAATTCTTCGCATGTTGCCCGTTTTGGTGCACAATATGGTCACAAGTGCATTTAAGGGTATTATAAATTTTAATCTCCTCCACTTTGAGTAGTTGGAATTTAATCCAGAAAATCACTGGAAGGTCACTAGCATCCTTTCATTGTTCTGTCTGTCTCTCTCTCTCCCCCTCTCCGCCACTCTCTCTCATACACACACACACACACACACACACACACACACAGATATATAATTCGGAGTGACAAATTTACTATTTGCAATTAAAATGTCAATGTACTCCTGCAGCAGTGCGTAACTGGCTGAATTAACAATTTTAATTGGAAAACCAAATGCTTCTATCACATGCATGTCATAAACAGATAAGCATTTTGATTCTTGAAGCTCGTAATGTGGTATTTGCAGATTCAAGCAATCAGCTGACACCATTTTGAGAAAGTACTGTATATTAGAATGCAAAAGGTAGAATACAGGTCTGTAGCCAGGGAGTGCAAGTGGGCGAACTGCACCCACTAGATTTGAAAAATATCAAAGACAAACATGCTGATCAAAAGTGAGCTCCGTAAAGACAATATCACAAAGCCAATCCATGAAATAAAGCAGAATTATGATCAGCAGCAAGCATGAGCAGCAAAAAATAGATATGTAATAGGTTCACGTGTAAAGAATGTGGTGTCATGCTAGTTAGAGGTCTGTGACGAAAGTGTGTGTGTCTTGGTTAGAGTGCTATAGTGCATTTCAATTGTGGGAGCCCTTTCATCTGCAGTGGTCCAGAAGCTTCCACTAACATCATGACTCTTCTACATATTGTGGCATATGTCTGGCACCTTCGGCTACAGTTTGGAAAGCTGACACCAACAATATCATCTACGATGCATACTACTGTGATATGCAAGCTTGCTCATTTTCACAGCTGACTGTATGTGCAAGATGTTTTGTGCAATGTTATAGGGTGCATTATGTAATGAAAGTGTGGACTTTGTGGTCCAACAAAGTTGCTTCTTACGCTTAATATATGTATACAGTATATGTATAATAGAGTATTATATGCATATATTCATATATACATGTATAATACATACATGCAGCCACACTGGCAGCTGCTGCACACACTGTGTTCATGATCCGGCTATGGGCTTGGTAAAGTATGTCAAGCTGTCATTGGTACTGGAACTATAATCTTACCTGTGCAATAGCAGTGAATTTTTAATTGTTCTGAAACACTACAGGAATTAAACAGATCTCCTTAGCTTGGTAATTTCTCATGCCCTTTGAGCTTACTGGAAAATGTAAGTAAAATGTAAGAAAGTTTCAATTTAAAGATGGATGTACACTTAACAAGTGACATGTAATGGCACTTCTACACGTGCCATTTTGTATTAAAAAAAAACCAGCTAGCTTGCTGTTGATGCTAGATAAAACTCCAGCAAGTGTTGTCTGTGTGCAGCATCACATTTGACATCTCAGTACACTGAATGCATGATGATGGCACATTATCATGTGGATTTCTTTGAAGTACTGACAGTGGTAGGGAACAGCTAACCTAGTTCATATGATATTGCACAGCATTTTGAGATGCATCAACCTGTAGTGGACACTGATTATTGAAGGTGCCACCTTAGTTGTTATTACATGCCACTTGCTTGGTGTGGGTCAACCTCTAGATTTCATTTTAGCCCACTTTTCGATCTGATGTCAGTGATCTGAACAGGTTAGGCCACATAAAATGCGAAGACGACATGGATTTAACCTCTCTTAACAAGTTCCACCACTGGTTCCACAAAGGAATCAGTCACTGGCTCTGCATATCACAATACAAAGCAATGTGTGGGATACAGAAAGCTGTACAGATGGACAAGATTGTTCCGGATTACACTGACACCAAGTATAGTTCATCAGCATATGATATGCTTCAACTATTTGATCAGGTAACCATGAATTGCTACAGTAATTGGGGTTACTATAAGGAGTGGCACAAAAAGACATCTTTATGACCTCAAAGTTTTACATCATTACCAGATTTTTAATTATTGACTAAGAGTCAGTACTTAATACAGAATTTGTAGGTATGTTTATTGCCTACCTCCACATCATATTTAACACGCACAGGTGCAATTATTAATTATCATCATCAAACCAAAACTACATACATTTTTTGAATGAGTGCCATGTTGCAATTTTATGTCCTACAAAAATATAATCCTCCACAAGTATGTGTATTTTTCAAATATCTGTTGCCATACATAACTTTAAGACACTAAGGTAAGTGGTACTAGAGTTACTGTTACATCACAAGTATGTGCTTCCACCGTGTTATTATTAACAATTGTAGAAAATAAGAAATTATGGCCCTGGGAAGGCATTCAGTAGCATAACCACATTCCATGGAAATTAGAGGGGTCGTTCGAAAGTTTAAATTGGAAATGCAAATGCATGCACCCACATACACACACATACTTCGGCATTAAAAAAAAACAGCACCAGATATGTCCATACAATGAATGCATTTGGAAACAAGTGCCAACAAGAATATTTGGACCTAAGAGAGAGGAAGTAAGAGGATACAAAAAATAAGAAATTTTGTAATTGTTACTCTTTGCTTAGGGTGTTGTTTGTTAAGGTTGAAGATTCACATCTTCAGGCATGTTTTTCTTCCTGTGACACCAGAAGTAGTAATGTACTTGTGGGCTGAACACGCTTATGGATCCAGTCTCCAGGAGTGTCTGCCAGAGCAGCCAATCCTGTCACTAGGATTTTAAGTATGTTATTACTTGTTATTTACATTCTTGCAGATAAAGGTATTTTGGAATCACCTTGCCTGGCCAAATCCCAAGGCCTACAAAGAATATGCAGAAAAAATAATTTATGTAAGTATAAAGTGTACTGTATTTGGAGCATAAATGTTGGAAAAAGAATTTTTGAGATATATGAAACCCTTTCTGTTTGAAATAAGTACAGAGGTTATCACGCTGTTCCAAGTTTTCTTGTCGCAAGGCAGGACTGTTGGAGCATGCAGTAGCCATGCTTTTCTTTTTTAGTTTTCACATCATCATAGCTATTAAATATTTACAAAACTGTCTCTTGTATAGGTAGGTAATTGAGAATAAAACGTCCAAGCCTTCTCCCAAACTGTCTTGTGGTTCTTAAAGTTACTTAAGCCTTTAAACCATACTGGTTTTCATATGCACCCCTACGGTGAACAGTTATAACAATGAACTTTGTCCACACATTTGCATTTTGAATTAGACACGGGAGAACAGATCCAAACCCCAACCCAGTCCCATGCCAGTGTACAGTACTATTCTTTAAATGTCTGCTTCATTTCAGGACATTTGTGAATGTTTAAGTTTCTACACTGATCAGATATGTCACAAAGTACAGGAGATGTATGCTGGTGATACTGTAAGTGGTGAAGAAATTCAAGCCGTGAGTATAATCAAAGCTATCCCCTAATTTGACGTTTTTGTAGTAATAAAAAATACAGTAAACCCCTGTTAAGACATTTTTGAAAATTCCAAGAAAATCTGACTTCTTAAGCAGGAAACTTCTTACGCAGGTAAGAGCAAAAAGTCCTATTTTTTTAATTTTTTTGTGAACTTATTACATATGTATGCTGAATTTGTACAATTTACAGCTGTCTTAACACATTCTCACTCATATCTGACCATCTAACCATTTTGTTTTTAACCTTTCAGTCACAGTTTTATTTACACCTTTACTTGTACTGTCACTGACTTTTCATTCACAAGTTGACATTTCATTCCAGATGTTTACTTTTCCTTGAAATATTTTTCAAGTGTGGGTTGTCTTGCTCTTTTTTCTAAAACAGTAGCAGTATACATCTTTAGATTCCATAGGTTCGCTTTTAGGTAGACCATATAGGATGGTCAGTAGTTCCAATCACTTTCACTAACTCTGCAGTGTTTTGAATTTATTTTCTGGAATTGCTGATGTAACTTATCTGTACACAGTCACCACAAATTCTCACAATCACGCTACACCACGACGCATTTATATTACGCATTATCAATTACGTTTAAACAAGCTGTCGCAATCGACCACCCACTTATCTCGCGTAACCCCCCCCCCCCCCCCCAACAACGTGGAACATCGTGTCACTTCGACTAGCACGCGCCTGAACTTCTTCAAATGTTATTGGCTGCCTTCGTTCACTCGAAGTCCCCGGTGGTTGAAGCGGCAAGTGAACTGCCACATGCCAGCGTTGCCAAACGCAGGCTTATGCAGGTCACGAAACAGCCAGGATCAGCTTTCGGCCGCCCGATACAATTTTTCGGTTGTCGTGAGAGACCGAGTGGTGGGGACTGCCTGACTGACTGCTGTCTCTGTATCGCGGAAGAAATACGACACCCCCGCGTCTGCCGTGAGGTTGCGTCATTCCGCTGTGTGAAACGTAGCGGAAATGATCGTGGAGATTAACCTATATGAACTGACCGCGCCATTTGACCGCCGCGTTTTGGAAACGGTACGAATGGAAACTCGAGGATATTCTTTAAGACTTTGAAACAAAAAATGTATTAAATGGGTAAAAAAAATTGCGTCGTCAAATTTGTTACTTCTGAGGCGGGAAATTTTCTTAACCTGGGACGTCTTAAACGAGATTTACTGTATGTTATAAATTTACAGCAGCTTTATTACAGAGATTTTATTTCCATACCTTTGATGTAAAACTGAATTTAAGATTTCTGTATGGTCTGAAAATCTTGCTGTGAAATATGGACTTGGTGCTTGATATTTTGTAAATAGTGATTCCTGAAGAAAGGAAAGAAGTAGCCTGGCTGTTTGAGGGAAAATGATAAAGAGTAATTACTATTTAGCTTGTATCTTAACATGCATGTATCTTCTGCTCTAACAGACACTGCCAGCAGTTCTAGATTCCTCAGGTAACATATGTGTATTAATTTCAGTGGTGCTTGGCAGTCACAAACATGGACTACGTGCAACAACCAGTCCAGATCATTGTTTCTGAATTTGGCCTGGATGAAATTACTGCAGTTGATAGAATTAAAGGCAGTTCATCAGAAAGTGGCAGACAGACTGTGAAAGTTGCAATTGATAATACAATTGAAACAGCAAGGAAGAAAATATGTGAAGCAGCTGTTCAGAAGGTATTACTTAAGGCCTATATTAGCATAATTAACTGTTCAGACCCACAGTGAAGTGCAAGCCTGTCTGTTTCATACGGTGTCTTTCAGATGATGCCTTCAACCACCCAAATCTTAATGGAAGCAGTTAAGCACCTTGACTCTGAAGAAAAGATAGGCATGCTGATGAATCACTTATGTTGTAATCTATATACACTCCACTCACATCTTAATACCAGTAACTTCAGTTGCCTTCTAGAGATCATCTGGAAGAATCTGTATTCTAAACTAAACGAGGTCTTCAAAATAAACCTAAAGGTAGGTAGGTTGTAATTGAATCTAAATTTTTTGTAATATAAAACTGCTCAATTTCCCCATTCCTCTCTGTTTTTCTGCCTGGTGTTTGCTAAACAGTATTCTGTGTAATGCATACAGACATGTATGTCACTGCTTCATTGGGTTTAAAACATAAACCCATGTATTTACTGTTCAGCACATAAAGCAATCTGTTTACTGTTTACAAGCTTTACGTCATGAGGAGCTATGATTCATCACACAGTTTTTCTTGTGACAGGTCCATGGCCTCTTCCAAAGCGAACTCTCCACAGACTGCAATCTAGTGCTACCTCTTTCAAGTTCCTCCTTAAGGTCATCTACTAGCTGCTTACATTTTCTTCCTTGTCGTCCCATCCTTTGTTGTATCTTTCCTTCAATAACATGTTTTAGAAGGCAGTTCCTACATAAGATGTGACCAATCCAGTTAGCCTTTCTTAATTTTATTGTATGTAGGATGTTCCATTCCTCCTTTGCTCTATGCAATACTTCTTCATTCTTTTACACGACTGGTCCAGCTGATCTTCTCATCCTTCTCCAGCACCATATTTCAAAACTTTCAAAGTATTTCTGATCTATTTTCCAAAGTGTCCAAAAGTTTGAGAAGCCATGGGAGTATGCATAAATAATAAAAAAAAATACATAGTCACACCCTCCAATTACAATCTGAGTATAATGATAAGTAAGAACAATACATTATTAAGTTTCTTGCAGTACACTAATCTCCATGTGTGTTCAACACAGTATCTTTCTTTAATCAAATCTTGTCAGTATGTTAATTTACCATTTTAACATTTCAAGAGGAGTGAGTTTGAACCTCTGTACTCCTTTTTAAATATGGCCCTGTCTGTGATTAGTATTTGTCAAGGATTTTCAAAATGTTTTCATGTTTAAAAAGTGACTCTCATTGGCCATATCTGCTGAAGTGCCACTGTAAAAACATACTCATGGCTGTCTTGGCTTCCAAAAATTCTAGTCACACTGTTAGCCACTGTAAAGATTACTAGATTGCTAAATCAATTATTCTATAACTGAAAACTGATAGGTTATGTAGCATCAAATTGTAAGTTAAATGTTTGTGATGAGTTAGGTGAAATGAGGGAAAACCCAATTTTGAGGTACATTTCCATCTGCTGAGAGGACAGGAAATCCAGCAATACTTTACATGCAGCTGGTTCCAGATGGGATTCAGACTGGTAATTTTCTGAATGTATGACAGATGACTTATCACTGACCAAACTATGTGGTGCCATCAGAACTCTTTAAAATGGTACTTCTATAAATAATGTATTTATTATCATTCCAGAGAGAGCAGTCATTCTTTAAAAAATTCCATAACATTCTACACAATTTAGCTGAATTGTTCAAACAATTTAATGAAAGGCTTGACTTAAGTGACCTAACAGACCTAGAGCAACTAGTGCAAGTTCATGAAATGGACACATGGGAGTTGGTACACCAGTATCGCTTGGAGCAACTTTCAGAGCAGAAAGCAATGCAGACATCAAGCCATGGTCTTCTCACAGTCAGGATGATGTTTCTGGAAGCAACCCTAATGATTGAGATCTTGAATGCAAGGAATCTTCAACCAATAAGTAGTAAAGGTACTGGCGCAGTGTAGAATATTATATGTATGTTTAAGTAACTCCATGGAGAAGAACCATTCTCGAAAAGCTTTATTCCTCAGCTAACCAAGAAATTGCCAACATTTAATAGAATCACTTGTCCCTGTCACAAGGCAGATCAATCCACTCCACGCCCTCCCAACCAATTTCTTTAAGATCTATTCTAATATTATCCTCTTATCTATGCGTAGGTCTTCCAAGTAGTCTCCTTCCTCATGCTTCCCCACCAAAACCCTGTATGCACCTTTCCTCTCCCTTGTACATGCCACATGTCCCACCCATCTCATTATTCTTTATTTGATTACCCAGATATTATTTGGTGAGTAGTACAAACCATGAAGGTCCTCACTGTGCAGTTTCTTCCAGTCTGCTGTTACCTCACCCCTCCTAGGCCTAAACATCTTCCTCAGCACCCTATTCTCAAAAACCTTCATCCTACATTCTTCCCTCAGTGTGAAAGACGAAGTTTCATACCCATATAGAAGAATGGGAAAAATTGTAGTTCTCTGTATTTTAACCTTTATATTTTTGGAAAGCATACAGGAAGACATTCTGGACCAAATGGTAACAGGCATTCCCAAAGTTGAATCTGCTAATTTCTACCTGAGAATATTTTATGTTTATTAGGATAAAATGCTGTTTGAAAGTCCAACGAGAAGTTACTTATGAACTTGCCCTCCTCTCCCATCACTTTAATTTGTCCTACATATGAAAATGTACATGTTAAGGCTACCTGATGATCAGCTATGCTGTCAGACACTGGCAGTACCTACGTCTTCTGCAAATGTACAGCATACACACACATGCATTCAGCTTGTCACAAGCAATTTCCTATCTCATATATATAAACTTCATGATGTAGTAGTAACATTATATAAACTGCTTATTAAACAAACAAAACAGAAACGTTGCAGTATATGATTGGTCAGTGTTATAAGGAGAGGTTAATTTTTTAAGTTTCTTGAGTGAAATGTCAGGACAGTACCTTAAGGCCACAACTGCTTCCTTTCACAGCCGTCTGAATTCACCATTTATAATCATGGTGCCATATCTGATTTAATACCATATATTGTAAGCAGTTTAGCATTATACATTACATCATATATGGCCCAGTGATTACGAATGAGGAATTGAGAAGGCTGTGGCATATTTTAAGGTACTGTCCTGACAATTCACTGGAGAGACTGTAAGAAACCAAGTAAAGTTCTACTGATACCAATGACCAACTACGTACCCTTAGTCTTTCTGTTTTGTCCTTCTCATGGTGGCCAGACTCTCACACATATCATGCTGTGAAATTTATATTCCAAACAAATATTGTGCAGCTAAGAAGTTGTGTGAAAATATTCCACATTTGTAATGAGAGTAACAGATTAGAATTATAGGTCACCCCATGACATGTCTATGTAGACACAGAGGGAAGGTGGAGGTATAGCTCCTATCCATTCGCAACCTCATAGTAGGAGATGGGTGGTCAGAACCATGCCCTGGCCACTTAACTCCCGGGAAAGACCCAGTACCCATGGTACAGGAGACTGGGTGGGCCTTGGGGTGGGTCTGGACAGCACAATCTCTCCCAACCAGGATTCGATACTCAGACCATCCAGACTGTAGCAAGTTGGTATGTTATCCCAGTCGCTGATCAAAATTATACTTACTGTGAAACTAAATCAAACTAAATTTGGGAAATACTTGCTACCAATCAGTTCAGTATGGATTTCTACCTTTCTCCTCCTTGAAATGCAGATTAAAATGAATGTATTTGTAATCTGATCTGTTGTTCTGTATGGGCATAAAATTTGGTGTCACTGTAAGCAGAGGTTATTTACTGATGATGACTGAGTGTGAGCTGCTGAGGACAACAGTTTAACTTAAGAGAAAAAGTAGCAGAAAGGTGGTGAAAACTGCATTAGAAGCACCTCACATGATCTGTACTTTTTAAGAAGTATGATTAGAAACATCAAATCAAGGACAATGAAATGGATGGGACATGCAGCACAAATGAGGGAAATTAGAAATGCTTGCAACATTAGTTGCAGAGCCTGAAGGGATGAGAACACCCAAGAGGCCTAAGTGAAGATGGAAATGTAAAAAAGTATTTTGTAAAGTGTGAGGATGTGGACTGCATACGATCCAGTGGCTGGTTCTTGTACACAGTGAAGTTAAACTTTAAATCTAGCAAATGCTGTGTGTTTAATAACAAGCACAGTGAGTACTAACTCCTCAAAAAGGACTTTTGTCCACAGAAAGAAGAAATAAGATTGTCCAGATTTATTGTAATAAATACTGTAGTTCAGAATGTGCAGAGTCAAAGTGTAGCCTACTATAAAGATTCTCGACACATGTGGACCACTTTGGAATGGTTTTCAGTATACAGTTTCAGTAGCGTGTTACAGATCAGAGAATCTGAACTATGGCATTATAGATGCTTTATCTCCAGAACCTTGAAAACTTGAAAAGAGGGTGCACCCTGTGAAAGTTAAGTTGGCATTATGACAAGACAAACTTTAATGGATATGTCCTAATTCTCCATGTTTAAATCAGTAAACAGAACCAAACATGGACAGAAACTAAAAATGTTAATTGACTAACTAGATACACTATACTGAAATTGTTTTTTAAATGTGTACTTCTTACTTTCAGGTTCTTGTTATCCTTATGTTAAAATTTACCTTCTGCCAGAAAGTAAATTTCCAGTTGTTGTCCAGCAAAAGACAAAGACTGAGAAGAAGACGGTATTTCCAATCTTTGAAGAAACTTTTGTGATGTAAGGAAATTACATATCTTTTGTCATAAACAGGGTATGGCAGTGTGTCCTTAAAATTGTAGCAACACATAGAATTCCAATATATCTGTGCATATTTACAGACAAGCAATATTCTGAAGAGAAACAAACCTTAAAGAAAACAACTGAAAATCACTACCATATGTCATATAAATTAATCTTTTTAGTGTGGAAATGTAAATACAAGTAATTGGCACTCCAAAGAATTGCCACTGTCATGTTATTCACATATGCTCATGGCTGATCATGTCTTAGTAGTTCACATCACATTATTTGTTACTGATAAATGACAAAATAGTATATGAGTACCATTAACTAGCGTTTAAAAGGTTGAGCCAGTACAGCAATTATATTCATGGCAGGACAGCAGTTTGGAATTTATTATCACCGTTACATATGAAGGTTAGTCTTGTCTGCACGTAACATGAAGCAGTAATTTTAAATGCTTTGGCATCATTGTCAATTAAGGAACTTAAGGAGTACTTAAAAATGCTCAATTTAATAAAAACTGTCAATTTAGTAAGAGTATATAGATACTGTAACAGGAAGGACATAACAGTAGTTCCCATAGTAGTGGCATATTTCTTGTTCCTGCAGTGGGTTAAATTAAAACTTCTTATACCTTAAGTCACCTTCAGGAGGAATGTCAGAAATGCTAAGCAGTTATTTGGTGCTACGGAAAAATAAACTTGAACTTGAGCTAAAGTTATGGGATTATGTGCCAGCGACTATACACAGACTTGGGAGGAGTAAAAAGGGGAGGTGAAAACCATATGCTCCAACTCTTCAAGATGAAGGCAGTACATTCAGTCAGAAGATTCAGAATCAATATCTTTTCTGCAGAGCATAACAACTAAGGAGACCTTGATCCTCAGTGTGTACAATCCACTGAAAAAGAAAAATTTCACAGAGAAACTGCACTACACATATAGCACACAACTGTCTACAAACAGCACTTCATATCCTCCCCATTGATATTAATGTGCTTGCAATGCAGATGCAAACGTATTTTGACATATACATAACGCATGTTGTGCAGCAGACATCTGCTCCCTATTTTTCCACTACTGAGTACAAGCAGCTAGTACTAAGTTCTTTCTCTTCTTTCTGTCACAAAAAGGATTCTTGAAGTGTTTCAAGGACTGGAATCCTACTTCTGCTGACAGGAACAGTGTCCAACAGCTGTAAACAAGTTTTCCTTAATCCATGCAATTTATTTGGTACCATCTCCATTTGTGTAGCCACACAATTCTTAAAACTGATTAAACTACTGTTACTGCAACACAGATGGTCTGGAAACTTAGGGAACTTAAACTAAGCATGGAAGACAAGATGAGACAAGAAGTTTGTTCTGAAGAAATCTAAAATTATCTTTCAAGAACTGAAAAAAAGAAACAAACATTGAAGCTAGTCAGTTCACAGGAGAAGTTGCTGCATCTTATGAAACATGTGTATGCTATATTGAAAAGTGGAATATGCACTTTGAAGCTGGGAAGCCCTTCATGTGAATACGTCAAAATGATATGAAGTAGCCAGAAGACAAACTGCTGTACAGCTAGTCAGTATTAAAATTGGACAGTCTGCAGTCTGTACTGCTTGGTTATCAGATAAGGTTTCCTGGGTAACAAGGTTCATAACCCAGCAGGCAGCAAGTGGGAGACAGAAACTGTGAGCACTGAACAGAAGTCAGTCACAATGTTGAAACATTTCAGTGAACAAAATATTATTCCTCCCAGTTTCGTAAAATTTACAACTTGGTCTTGTCTTTGCCCGAAACATCAGCACCTGTAGAGTGTGTTGTCAGTTATAAATGATAGCCTCATCACTTTAAAGATATTGATTTGATCAGAGCACAGTTTAAACGTTACTCAATTGCAAACTGAACTTAGCGTGACATGCAGCCAATTTTAGGACAAAAATTAAAGCCAACATAAAAGCCTTCAAAAAAAGTGCAATGTAACAAAAAATACGCATGGATGCCCCAGCAAAAGAAAGAGTGATGAGTGAAACCTGTTAGACCATTGAAAACTGCAAGTAATTCTCGTATATCAGGGAAAGAGTTTTGATATATAATGTAGTTATTGTAATTGTCCACTAATATTATTTACACAGAGTGCAACACTGACACGTACATGAAGAAATCTCTTAAACTGCTGATTGCATCTCTTCAGATGTTCAAGATTTAGGGCACTCATTTTATAAATTCCTGATCTTAAAGTACTTAAGAAGTCTGGTAAAATAAAGCACTCATACATATCCCTCTGCATATGAGTGGTAATATGTCATTTTTTTCCGGCTTGACTGTGTGGCATATTTTAATGGCTTTGTGAAATTCCATATAATTTCTAATTGCCTTGTGATCCTGTTTTGCAGTACTCCATCCTAGTTTGCTCCCAAAAAATTGTCATTACCAAGTTTAGCAGACTTCAGCTGTACTTAGTGAACTCTGAAAAAGGTAGTATATAGACTGAAACAAATTTGTTACAAACTGAGGTCAGTTAATGGTAAATGGAGAAGGTTGAAACTGTACATAAGTATTGTCTGTCCAATGGAAAATTCTCCAGATGTAAGTTGCATGTTTTCATCACCTTTTATATTGTCTATATATTTTTCATACTATAACTATTTCTTTTACCTATTTAAAGATATGATCCATTTAAATTTGGAAAAATGAATACCTGCATGGACTATTGATGTTTAAACAACAATAATGGTGATCATCTTCATGATCATGAGATGGGTGGAGCATGTAGCATGTACACGTGATAGCTGAGGAAGGTATAAGGAATTTTGGTTGGACAATCTGAAGGAATTCGGACACGTGGATGAGATCCTCTGGCTCAGGATATGGCCCAGTGAAAGGCTCTTGTGCACATGGTGCTGAACCTTTGGATTCCATAGAAAAGGCAGGGAATTTCTTGACTAACTGAGCAACCTTTAACAAGACTCTGTACCGCAAGGAGGTGGTGGCAGTGATAGTGATCATTATTAATGATGATGATGATGATGATTATGTTGGTAGTGGTGGTGATGCCAATGATAACAGTAATGGTGATGTAAGATGTGAAGCATTTACTACTGCTGCTGAAGGGATAAAATCTTCTCTGGTGACCAGCTGCGCCAATTTGGAGCAAACTCCACTCTTTTGAAACCCTCTGCCTCTATCCACAAGACATTATGCCCATTCTGTAGAGTCCATTCATTCCCTGATAATGGCAGGGAATGACATCCCTTTCCTGATGATGGAGGCAGAAGAGCTTTAGTTTTACACTTTAACATGTTGGATGTACATAATATGTTCATTTACTGATTAGAGTATTGCATGCCACTGTACAGATTCATGAATCATTAAATAACTTGATGTTTATTGCATGTCTTAAGCAGGAAGTAACTTTCAGTCTGACAAAACTCTTAAATATATATGCTTTAGGGTTGATGAGTAATTGGATATATGACAGAAAATAACGTGATTAACTAGCACTTTCCTAATCAGACATTTTTTCTTTGTAGACCATTGAACTCAGTGCAACTGAACATTGAAAATGCAATGGTGATGTTTATGGTTAAAGAAAAGGTTTTCCGAAGAAACAGATGCCTAGGAGAAACACTCATCTCTTTTCATGATATTCCTAAATATAATAGTACCACCAGATTTGAACACTTAGAACAGATGCATTTGAAACTGAATGCACCAACAAAACTGGGTAAATCCAAACTTCAATTGTGAGATATTTATTGAAATTCTATGTGAAAAGAAAGAAAACAGGCCATTAATGAATGAATATGTGATATGTAATACGTCTTAATTTTTCAGATTCTGGAGCATTTGTAGTCCTTGAACACTACCATGAAGCACTAGCAAGGGAATTTATAAAAAGCAGAAAACTGAAGAAATGCAAGAATAGAGATCCAAACAACAGCCACCCCCTCACTGTAGATGTATGGATGTCTATATGAAATGTGATATCTTACATAAGAAGCCCATTTCATTTCCATTTTTTGCCATCTCTACCATGTACAGCACCCATGGCAGAACATGACTTACCAACCAAACTGGAGCATAATGACTGAATAATACAAAAGGAGGGAATGAAATCACAGTAGTCACAGAGAACTTACAAAGTGATGGAAGACAGGAATTTCAAAGAAATGCAATGGAATTATTGACATTTTGAACGATAAGAATGAGGAACCTATGACAATGTAAACAACCCAACAAAGTGATGATGAAGCTATTGAAAGTATGAAGTCATATTGATCTAAATGTTGTCAGTAAGGAAGCTCCTGAGAATGTATTCTTACAAACACAAAGCAAACTTTTCAAATTCACAAGTCACTGGAGTACAAATAAAATTGTTTGGTGCACTCCTGTACAAATAGAGGCATTTTGTAATTCTTGATTGTTATGTGTAGTCATCATTTCCACTAGTTTAAAGTCCTTTGGTCAGGTCTTGTGAAAGGGGCACTAAACCTTTGCATTCGTTAACAGATGCGAATTTCAGGACTGCCTGAGTGATTATAATGCTCCCAAACACTCTGCTCCATGAACTTAGTAAATCCTCTTGCATTACATATCTCTTGAAATGAATTACATTCGGCTAATTTATTGTTTTTGTATCCAGCTTCAAGGTCAAACCACTTCCTCTGTGCGAATCCCAAGACAGGAGATTTAAATGAGTTACGACCAGTGCCCTTTACATTACGTACATTTCATCTCATCTGTTCTGAAAGCTAGGTGGCATTGGATATGACACATGTGACTGAATATATGACAACATATGTCAATCATCACACATGCTAGATACATATACAAATAGGCAACACACTCATGGACAATGTTACACTCAGAATACAATGACAACAGATTAAAATCTAGCCTCTCAGAACCACAAACATTGAAGTTACAATAATTTAGCCCATTCAACAAGAACACATATGTCAAAGAAGATACACATATAGATCAATAAGTTAAAATATTACATTTGGAAGTATAAGTACAAAGATTCTAGTTTGTCTCCTTAAAATTACAAAATATTAAAATTGTGATAAATTATTTTCCCAATAAAAAATACTATTAATTAAGTAATTCATTAATTACAATAGACTCACTAAGAACATACTATTAATTGACTACTTAATTATAATAGATGCTAATTGTCCTTCTTAAAGTACAAATATTAAGGTTGTGATAATTTAGTTATCCAATGCTGTATCTCATGTCAAGCTTCACATTATGTGCCTATATTATGCATCCCAATACTCTTGTAATGAGTAAAAGGTTTTATCAATTAAGTATTTTTTCAATTGTGTTAAAAAACATTTACTATTGAAAACCAACTCTGCAATGGCATCCGGGAGTTTATTATAAACTTTTATACCGCTATAGTAAACACCTTTCTGATACAGTGTAAGTCTGGTAGAAGGTTTATTAGTTTTAATTTATGTCTCGTGTTTATGTCATAAACTGAAGAGTTAAATTTATAAATTTCAAGATTAGTTGACAGGAACCTCATCAGGGAAGGTATGTACTGAGAGGGCAATGTCAGTATCTCCAATTTTTGAAACAGCAGCTTGCATGTAGTTCTAGAACTTGATCCAGTCATTAGTCTCATTACTCTTTTTTCTGTAGGAAGATTCTTTTACTATCCAATGAGTTCCCCCAGAATATGATACCATACTCTAGTACAGCATGAAAGTAGGCAAAGTACATCATTTTAACAGTAGTCAAGCTACTGTATGGGTACATTGCTCTAATAACATAACAAGCACTACTCAATTTAGACGAGATTTTGTGAACATGATAAGTGCTGCATAGCCTCATAACTGTAAAATAATCATACAATCAACATGTGAAGTAAAAAATCAGACCACTTCGAGTGGAGAGAGCTGGCTGTCTGATCAAGATTCAGAATTGTACACATCTCAGATATGTTAGACATGTTATTTCTGAATACAAGAAATAGCTTAAATATCAGTGAAGGACAACCAGTTACAAAAGATGTGAAAAGTACATAGATTTTATTTAATAGGTGAGTAAAGTCATCCTGTGCTACAAGACCAAAATTTGAAACATTGGCTGGTTAGTTTTTTGCACAGGATGAACTCTGCATGATGTACATTAAAAAAACTGGTCAGTGTAAGTGACCCATATTATTAATATCACCTTAAAATAACAAAATAAACGAAATACATCTGGAATATATTAACGCAAATGTGAGGAACATTTTGTCGCTAAAGAATGACTGATCAAATGGACAAAATTTTTGGTGAGCTAACTGAATGAAATACAGTAACTATGTACACCCTAAGGTAGGTTATTTATTTTTACATTTTTTAAATGTCTGACATAGAACTACCTTAGCCCCCCCTCCCATCGTGTGAACTACTGACCCTCCTGCAGCAGCCCTTCTGAGTCATCATCATCAACACTACAGCCCTTGGTGGACTTTGGCTTCCTTCACAACTCTCCTCCAGCCTACTCAGTCCTCTACATTTCCTCTCCAGCCTCTGACCCCTATCACCAAAAGGTCCATCACCACACTGTCCAACCATCTAGTTCATGGTCATCCCTTCCTTCTTCTGGAAAATAATCTCCCCTTCAACATTCTTTTAGGCATCCGTTCCTCCGACATGCTCTCCACATGTCCTAGCCATCTTATCCTCTGTGCTTTCATGAACCTTACAATGTCATGTCCTTTGATCAGATCATTCAATTCTGCATTATAGCATATTCTCCATTCACCTCTATCCCATACAGGTCCAAAGATTTTTCTTAGTATTCTTCTTTCAAATGATCTAAGGGCATTCTTGTCTGCCAATGTCAGCAACCATTTTTCAGCTCCATATTTTACAACAGGGCATACCAGTGTTCTCTAGATCTTTTCCCAGCTTGTATCCTGTCCCTTATACTTTGACCCATATCATTTCCATTGTTCATTACAGCTCCCAAATAATTAAAACTAGGGACAACTTCAAAGTCTTCTTCTCCAACTAATAAATATTGTGGCCTCCTTCTTACCTCTGATGTTGATACTATCATATACTTACTCTTTTGTTCATTTACATTAAACCTAATACTCTGGATCTTCATTTCCAGCTCCAACTATATCTGTTGCAATGTGTTTACATCCCTGGCAACAACCATTAGGTCATCTGCATAAGGGCAGATCTGGCTACGTTTTAGGAAAAGTGATCCTTTCTGATCTATTTTATTTATGATGCTGTGGAGGGCAATTTTAAATAGGGTAGTAATCTCTTCTGAGTGTTACAAAAAAAAAGTGGAGTTTAAAACACACACACACACTTACAATTATGCATAACTGACATGTTAACGTAATTACAGTATAGCAGAGGGAACATGCTCTCATGCTGCATTAACTACTAGTGGTGAAGCATGCTAAAACTTAATGGCATCATAGAAGTGATAATAGATATGATAAAGACAATAAAACAGTGCAAAATAAGCATACAGGTATTGTACATTATGCCATGCCAGTGTGGCTCTACATTAAGAGGGAACTGGCCCCAGGTGACTACTTGATCAAACCTGGACTTCAAATGCACAACCAAATACAACTTAACTAAGCCAACCATGCCACCAAACCCTAGGCTCACCATCCAAAGAACACTGACAGCCACTCATATCTGCATACTATTCCCTTCAAAATTCATCATCTGAATGACACAGTGTTTGGACTCTTAACTTAGAGATAAACACGCTACTAAGTGGTAGGGTAGGACAGCAGGAAACACAGTATGTGGTAGGGCAGGAGGAAGAAGTCAATGGTAGCAACCTTGCCAGTAAAGCAGGCTGATGTACATGAGCTGATGCATGATGCATATGATTGCATCCATTCTGTGTACTGCACCCTATGCTATACAGTTAATGTACACGCTACACGCTTTGCATAAACCCAGATCATCGTAGTACTGAACACTCACGTGAATGACGCAGATTGTACAATTAGAGCTAATTGGCTGGCCAGCCAGCCAACCAACCAACCAACCCTGCAACTGTACAGAAAAAAACTCCTTGAGAAGCTAAATAGCCCCTCAAGTATTTGCGAAGGGCTTGGTACTGTACTGTATCCAGAGAAAGACGGATCCAGTCTACAATCTCACACGTTCCCTTTCACACCCATCTTATAATTGTCCTTGCAACCGTTCCTAGACCTCCATCCAACTATCATCTCATATTGACTAAGCTGTACTATATTTGGACAGTCATTCAAGAAACTTCATATGTTTCATGGACTGTGATCTAGAAGAGACATTAACAGGGACCTTGAAGAGAAAATGTTGAAGAGAGAGATGTACAGGGTATTCAAGGCTTGAAGTAACTTATGAAGAAAGTCACAGTCATGGCATTTACAAGAAAATAAAATATGGACTCACTGAACTTCCTGCATATATGTAAAGGTCTCCTGCACGCTAAAGTCTGCAAATTTACTATAACCTTGACTTGTTTCATATTCAACTGTTGTTATGGCCGAAATTGGATCTGTGAAATGAATGTGTGTGTAGATATGAACGTGTGTAACCTCATAACATCCCACAGCAAATTTCCATACTTCCAGATCCAATATCAGAACTTGAATATCGAATTAAGAGTCCTAGCCACACACATAAATATGTAATATTCATTAAATTTCATTTTCCATGATTTTTAATAGTATGGACTTCTACTTCTCCAAATTCCAAAATTTGTTGTTTCAATAAACTACTTGCTAGTCGCTTCAGTGGAGGGATGTTCACACAGTATCCTACCATGTGGACAAGATTAATTTCCCTACTACTGAAAAAACGCCTATTCAATTAAAAATCACACCTATTGTACTAACAGCCTGATTGTATTCACATTTTAATAGTGAACTCTTACAGATGTTTCAATTACTTGCAAAAATATACATTATTTCTGCAACTCAGCTTGTATAATAAGCTTCAAAACAATCTTTTTTTACAGATGCTGATACCAAGTTTTTGGTCGCAACAGGCTTGTGTTTACTCTTCCATGTTTACCACATACCAGACGTCCTCTACGAGACCTTGATTTTCAGATTCTTGGCACCATTACGGGCACACAATGTAGCTGGGCACATTCTGTATGAAAAATGCCCTATTTTGCTCTGAAGCCCTCCTATAAAGTCACAGGGCTTAAAACCGTGGAGTTCAACTTTCGTCATTTTCTTTCCCCCCACCAAGTAGCCTAGGTGTCTAACAGCTAGTGTTTGCACAGGTAGGCTCTTGGTTACAGTCCATCGCTCACACAGCCTCTTGTTAAATGGGTAACGAGGTCTCGTTCCTGAGAGAAAAGCGGTGAAGGTGTGAAGTTCACTGACCGCCAGCTAGTACAAAGGTTAAGAATGAATGGAGCCATACCTCTGCTCCCTCAATATACCGTTACAGGAGCAAATCTATCTTTACCTTCACCACCCACACACTGATTATTTGTCTTGGTCTCCGTTGTCACTGTGGTACGTCGACACCATGTTTACTGTTTCTTTTGTCTCACCATGTCAAAAGAAGGCACCTGAAAATTGCCTCCTGCATTCTTGTATTGTTTCGCAAGCCTGTTCGTTTCAGTAACAATAATATGTAGAACATATTTATCAGGAAACAACTCAAGGCACCCAACAAATTCACCACAGTGTTAAGAACCACATTCTGCTGCACAGTCTCAAAAAATAACATACCTTTGACCGGCAATATTATCCTTTGGTACACAACCTTGTTTCACTCTTCCTTCATCTCCATTCATCTTAATTTGTAATTTTCTGCCACTACGAAATCTTTAATTTCACTATCACTGGAACGAACACAAGAATCGCTACTGCCACTAAGTAATGTATCGTGACACAAAACTTCCGCCTTTTCTAACTAAACGCGCTTTCATAAACCGCGCTAAGGCTAGTTCGTACAGACCACGAATCGGAGAAATGGCTTCTGAAACAGCGTTTGGCGCGAACATCCCAGCCACGGATAACAGCTTCATCTTCAACATTGCAGCGAGTACGGAGAAGTCACTACAAACCTCAAATCATGGATTTCTCACATATTATGTTAACACCAGCGTTTCCATACTTCTACACATTGATCGGTAGATCGAAATGTTATCGTCTGGTCACGCTGAAATGATAATTTCAATCACCTACGTACTTTAACATAACTTCGATATTTACCAAAACTGGAAATGACCACGAAGTTAACATCCCTCGAGTTTAATTTCGCGAAGAAGAAAAAGGAACACAAACGTCTATCAAATACGAAGCTCCCCGTGAATCTTCAGAAGCGTTGCTTAATTTAAAGCTTTTCACATCTCGCACAACGCATACTATCTTTCCTGCACATATTCACACAGAACGGAGCCCAACACAAACACAATGAAAATGTCGCAAACGTTCAGTATAAATCCCAAATGATCTAACCGCCCAGACACACGCAACGAGGAAAACATTTGCATTCGCTTTTCCGGTTGCAGGAGCTCCCGCTTTGCGTAAGTGCCTAAAATCGAAGTCCTTCAAGATTAACCATCGACTCGAGGCACTACCGCCATAATGTACCGATAAACATGGAAAAATACGGGTTGCCCACTTAATCCTTTGGCGCCATTCTTTTATACACACTGAATATAAGCCCGTTCTCATTTAGGCGGATATGCCACACCAGCTACTGTGGCATCCATATTCCACAGGACTCTAAGAGGCCCAGTTCAATTCCAGGGCACTGCATGTGGGATTTGTGGTTGAAGCAGTGTAACCAGGAGGCATTTTCGCCAAGTGTTTCTCCTGTCACTACAATTCCACCAACACTTCACACTCATAGTCATCCATCTACCATCCCCACCACATGGTCTTGGAAACTGACAGCACCACTAATAAAAAAGTAAACAGAAAGTATTCAACATTCTTAAATTCTACAATCCTGAACTGCAACCCAGTTCAATAACACAAAAAGGCAAACTCACTTACTGATTTTATACTGTTAACAGAAAATTTTGGGTTGGCTGATCATAATGAAGTCTTCCACTACACACTGAATACCACAATTCCAGAGAACACAATTTTGGACCACCACCTTACATCACCTTCAAAAACTTACTAAATCAGTCAACATTTTCACTCTCCCAATAAAGATGACAGTAAATGACAGGTTATATGCCAGTGAATGACATGGGAATATAATATGAAGGTTGAACACAACATTTCAACTATACAGTTCTGGTAAGTTATGCTACTGTGTTTTCAAAACAGGTGTTACAATTCCTCCTGTGTCTTGGGCAACCTGTCAATAGTACACGCCTAAATAATAAGAAGTCCTTCCAGAATTTAAAGGAAACAAACAAGAAAACAAGCTTACACTAAAATAAATACAAAACCTTCATCAAATGTATACATTCTAAACCAACCAACCACAATTACAGCAACAAAATGCACCAGGGATAAAATTTGAGGTTTTCATGGCAGTGAAATGTTGGCAACCACTTACATGACTACATTGTACTGCAAACCAGATCACACTCTAAATACACTGAAGACCTTCATCTGGCAAGCGTACACCACCGAAATGTTACCAGATCACAAGAAAAATCATCACCAGCAAATATTCTTGAACAGAACGAGAATTTCAAGCATTACAGTAGTGGTACATGCAGATCTGAACAAATGTAACTTAACATCAGATAACTCAGCACACCTATATGAGATTCACTAGCATACATGGAAAATACTGAATCATGTTCACAGTAAAAGACTGACATGTGTTGACTCATTCTGGAAAATAATGGAACATATTCACATTAAGGGACACAGACATGCATTATGCCATGAACTGGCATATGCCGGTTCATTCTGGCATCATTTTTCAATGTTTCTTAAACAGCTGTTCATCGTTCCTTGTTCCAGTCAGAGCATATTTCATTTTTACTAATTTTAAGAGGAACAGACTCTCTCTCTGCATTCTGTTAATATAACCAATCCATTATTTCATTAGTCCTAAATTTTCATCAGTGCAAATTTGGTCTACATATGATCCACAAAGTCTCAAACTTGTGGTATAACTCATGAATTCATCTCAGCTGCTGTCCTTCTGTAACTGTCAACATGTCACAGGTCTTTAACATCCAGGTCTTACCACAACTGCGAGAGATTCTTATTCTTGGTAACCAAATTCATATTTTAAGTTTTATCTGTATGTTATTTCTTATTGGTAAGCATGCACGAAGATCCACCACTTGAACAATATATCTCATACTGACAATACGAGATATATTTCCACATACAACAAAAACAATGATTATGCTCCTGTCTTTAATTATTCCTAATACAACATAAAACTCCCTATCAAAAAATGTCTGCTTTCAAACCTGCTCATAGCAAGTTTATTGCTTAGGGTTATCATGCCTCTCAACATGAATCAGACAGAGAATGTACATACAGACTTCATGTGGGGTGGGGGCAGAATACAGGTGAATACCCATGTCACATTCCTGCACTTAAGGTTTCCCCTCAAATACTGTTCAGCTTACATGGATGCAACACAATCATGTCATTCTTAAAACCTCCCACATAAAGTTCTACAGTCAGTATCCCAATCTAATGCTACACAGACTATACTGTTATAACACGCATGGATTACTGTTTACTTTACTAGAAAGTCACAATGTACATGCGAAGTCACTCTAAGAGTTGGGGTAATGTAATAATTATGACAAGGCTATGAGCTGGATGACTAAGAGTTTATGGTTTGATTCCGAGCAATGGCACGAGATTTCCCTCTTCTCCAAAATGTCCAGAGTGGCTCTGGGGCCCAACCAACTTTCCACCCAATTGGCGCTAGGTTACAGCAGCTGAGGCATAAAGCTGACAAAGAATGCATGGAGCTATGGCTCCACTCCTACCTGTTGCCTTTACATTTTACCAAATCATTATTTCTAACATATGCTGACTGTTATCACATTACACATCTATTTTGTGTATCAAATTATAGCAGTGATTTTACACATTTTTCTATCATCGATGAATCAAAATTAGCTTCCAACATTAGGACAGAACGTAACAAACCCTTGTACCACACTGTCAGCCATGAGACCACCTTCCAGTCTAAAGAGCATGTGAAAGACTTTACTTGCAGTTACAATCCCTTGGCAATATTAATGGCAGCTACAAATGCAAAACTATCATGTAAATATTGTATATGGCCAGTCACATTATACAGTCTGTGTAAAAAATGTAATTAGGCACAGTGCTTGACAAGGCAACACACTACGCATACAATAAAATTCAAATCTTGTACAGTACTATCATCACTGTGTAAAAAGTAAAACCCTAAAAATATAGGCAACTTTGTTAGATCCATTAGTGGACAATGGTCTTATAGACTTGAAACATTTTAAATCTCTCTCTTTCTAAGAATATGTTAGACATTACCAGGCATTAGTATATTACTGAGAAAAAGGCACGCTCATTCTATGGACAGAAATCACCGAACGTTTCACATTACACCATATGGTATAATACAGAGGTCCACAAACTTTCCAAAAATCTATAGCCACTTCCAAATTCTAGGTGCCAGAAGGGTAGAGTGAAGCAAGTTCCATAATGAGGACCCACAATTCTGGAGTGACTCGTGAACCTCACTACTATGTGGAACTCTCTGCTTAGTGCCTGTAAACTGATACACATTTTTGTTGGTATGTTGGGGAGGCGGACTGCAATAGTCATGCTCTAGGAGCCACCACACAAAATACAGTCACCTGGACAACCAGGCATCCAGGATTTGTGCACCCCTGGCATAAGACACATATTTATGTACTACTTGCTGAAACAAAATATTGGCACTTTGGAAGCAAATGATAAGATGGACAGTATTAAAGAAATTCCAGCATAACTCTGCCAGAAGTTCCAACAAGTGATGAGATTCACCGTTTCATCTTGTCAAGAATAGGCAAGACCATATCAAAGGTTGGTCTTTTGCCAGAATCCTCATTCATGCAAATTCGAATCAACTTGGCAAGATGTGGCGAGATACCAGGAGGGATGGTTATTCGCAAACCTTCCAAGGCAACCTGTGAAAAATAGAGTTTATACATTATTTTTGATAAATATAGAAACAATTACCAAAAAAATGGAAGTCAATACACTCAAAAATTCAAAAAATCTCTTTTCACCAAAAACTTTGACTTATCTCTACCAAAGGACCTATTCAATGCCAACTTACTTCTTGTGAATTCAAGGGTAAACAGTTGCTTCTACCTGCCTCGGGCCATCCTTTGAATTTACTCAATATATGGTTTCCATCCTTCTGGAATATGATGCTGCATCACTAGGTAACTAGTTCCCAACACTTCAAGACAACAGAGTGGTCTTGAAACATCATGAACTCATTATCCAGTGATGTGGTGTCACATCCCAAAAGAACGGAAACCTCAGGTACACCACTGTGAAAACCTTAAAAATGTCACTCAACACATTCATATCTATCCTACACACCTCGGCCACAGAAAAATCTCAGCTTCACCAATTAACTGACCAGTAATACAGTGTACCGTAGTACCATTTCCCATGTTATGAAAACAAGCACTCTACAGTCCGGTCATATCATGAAGTGAGGAATGCTATTTGTTATGCTGGTCAAAATAAATGGCATATAAAACAACATTTGTCTGTCTACTGCACATCATATCAGTGGTGTTAAATGGTAATCCTAGTGTGGTATCCTTGTCTTGTAATTTCTCAATCAGATGAGAAACACTTCTTGGAACTGGATACATATTAGTGGACAAAATTGTGGACAATAAGTAATGAATCTCACACACATACTGTGCCATGACAGCTGTCTGCTGCACTTATTTTGGCCCAGCAAACAGATTTGACAAGCAAGCAGTAAACACAAAACTTCTGTGGCTACAGCTGAATAAATCATCTGTTTCTACATTCCAGCCTTGACATCAGTATAAATATAAAAATGATATACAGGCGCTGTCTAAAGAGTATGCCTTGCTTGACATCTGTGAATTTCCAATTATTGTCAGTATTTTAAAGTGCACTAAATGACTGAAATCTCTCTGTAATAAATTACATTAATAAATTACATTAAAATGCTACATAAGTTATGTGTCACACAATGCAGCTGACATGTTTGGTGGCCAACTACTTCTGTTTCACGTATCAAGGCTCAATTAAATATGTGACATTTCCATTCTTTTCCTGTGGCACAAAAGCCCAGCTTGGGCCCAGGAGGCCTCACTGTAGTGATTTCCAGATCACACACAATTAGACACACACACAGTTTGTAAGACTGTTCTGAACAAGTGATCGACTCGTCGCAAAGACCTCTACCTGACAACACACAACACTCACAAGACAGAGACATCCATACCGCCAGTGGGATTTGAACCCACAACCCCAGCAAACGAGCGGCTGCAGACCCACGCCTTAGATCACGCAACTACTGGGATCGGCAAATATGTGACATACTGATAAGAATATTTACATACCTTCATGCCAACCTCCATCGGTGACAGATCAGCAAAAGGCACTTCTCTTGTTGCAAGTTCCCACAGCAGTATCGCGAAACTCCACATGTCACATGCTTCCCAATTGCGATCACTGGGTTTCTTCTGTAATGCTATATACGTAAGTCATTACTCATGCATAATCTAGTTTGCCTTTTCTTTGACTACTTAACTTCCCCATGTGACAGGTCTGCAAATAACTCTGGACACAGTACAAAACTCTTATTCTCCCACACCACAACTAACTCTTGCTATACTAACCGTGAGTTATAAAAATTAATTTATTTTGACTTCTATAACTGCTACGTAGGGGACAAGCCACATCTACGAATGCAATAACAATTATGGGTGTGGACTGCGGCTGAACTCAATTCATCGTAGTTGGATGCCATGGTCTAGCCACATGAGTTCTCACAGGGCCTACAACTGTTGTGGACACAGGTACATACACATGTGCGTGTTGGACAACATGATGTGACACAGTTGTCATTCAACTGAATGGCCTACTATTAAAATCCATTTGATTTTGTCAAATATGATGTCTACACCACAGTGTCACATGCAACAAGTCGAAAACTTTATATTTATGTACACATGTAGACTAATTACCATGACAGGAACATATAGATGTTATCTGTTTTATGTATGTCACTCACATAAACACACAGAACTTGCATGCCTATGACAGGGCAAAAAAATGCATGACAGAGCAGCAGGGAACCCTGCTTCAGCATGTCAAAATCTGCAGATATTAAGCTCCTGTCAGTGAAGTCCAAGGCAGAATAACTCATCAAAAATACCAATGACAAGGTCAGTAACCCCAGTGCAGCTGTCATATCAGACGTCAATTCATTGTTTAACTATTAGTCATATAATTCCAACTAAATGCATTACAATTAACATAAATATATAAATATATCTATATATATTGTATTATATCATGGTATACACTTTCCTACATGTTTTGACTTAAGTAAACCATCTTCAGGGAGAATCAAGTGCAAAGGAAAAAAAGAAGTACGTACACATACGTATATATCCTCGTCAGAATTGTGAAACATACATGTACAGAAGTGTATACCATGATATAATACAATATATATTTGTCAACTGTGAGTGCATTTAGTTGGAATTATATGCACAATATGGAATGTGAATAATATTAACCTTTTAAAGCCTAGCGGTAACTTTACATACGACCAGGTTTAACATTAAAAAATTCTACGTGGTGCCCACATTGCGTTTATGTGTTTTGTACGGATCTCAGAACAAACAGCAACTTTTGCCTTATAAAACATTAAGAGATTGGTTTTTATAACCGAAGTGGAGAGTGCTTACAGCGCGGTACGCACTGAGTCCTTATATAAAACAGATATGCTTCGTCTTTAAAGGGTTAAGACCATCGTTTCACCTTTATTGGCCGAACAGGATGGGTGTGTCCCGTTAAATGTAAATCTTCATGGACAAAAGGGAAAATGCTGTCCTGCACAGGTGCAGATATGAGCATTGAGCAACAAAATTAACTCCAGCTGTCAGGGGCTACATTAAGATTTAAAGATTGGACAATAAAGGTTAACATCAAACTCAAGCAGACATATCATGGCTACTGATACCAAATTAAACCTGGCCACAACATCTTAACAAACATTTACAGAACAGCAATCACACTGCCTTTTGTAGTCCTGGACTAGCCATGTAGGTTGACAGAAGAGGAGGAAAATACATTTTCTGAACTGGTTAATTGGCAAATGTGTAGACTCACTAAGATAGCTCTTTTTAACTCTTCTTCTTATGTCGGGCTGTGTGCTTCATATGCATATATTCTCCTTACCTTCTGGAGACATCCATGCTGGATAATACACTCTGCCCTTCTCTTGAAACGAAAATTTTGCATCTGCCATATTGATTCTAGCTGTCAAATCTTCATCAATCTGTGACAAAAAAAATACTTTGTGAATATGAAAAATCTGAAATGTAAATAAGGAGCAAGCTTTATTGTAACATATCTGATAAAAAGTCTGCAAACAATATGTACTGAAATCTATTTTGGGAATATTCATATAGAAAGTCAACTGTCAATATACAGTGAAACCTGCCTATAACAGAGCCATAAGGGACCGAATTTCTCTTCTTTTCCAGGATGGTTCCATTGAATAGGAGTACTCAAAGATATTTGAAATTTGGACCTTCAAGACTGTAAAATGTTCTCAATACAGACAGGTTTCATTTATGCCGAGGTTCCATTTAAGACAGGTTTCACTGCATAAGTGTAACAATACACTTTCCCAAATTAGGTATGAATACACTCTGACTGGCAGAAGAAATTGAGGCATGACAAAGATACAAGATGGACAGCCCAGCACCCATGAAAATGGAAAAAGCACAGATGGTTTATACCTGTTGCTGATGTTGAACATGTAAATGTAATGTAATACTAGACTAATGTTAAGCTTTTGACTTTCACACGAAACACAACTCTGATTAAGTCACAAAGATACAAATGTTGTATTCAGTGCAGGCCTTACTCTATAAGGAAGCAATATTTCCTATCTAGTCTCCTGTGCAATCAAGCACCTTGCATTATACCACATGTAGGCCAACATGTTGTAAGTAAAAACAAAAACAGCAGCTGCAGTAGCAGTAAAAACACCAACATCAATGACAAAAACACAGCCCTTTCAGGGTGCAGTACTCAAAAAGATGACGAAGTGATTTCCATTTCCATGTCCAATGACACTGAACAATGTATAGAAAACATACTAAGCTCCAATATTTCAACAGCAGCAAATTTTCAAAGCAGCAAATTTACTTCATTATGAATTTTAGTACACTGTTAATCTTACAGTAGGACAGTTACAAGATGACAGACATGAGGACTCTGTTACAGCATGTACTGCAAGTAACAATATGCTCAGAGTCACTGAACTATAAACTTGGAAATGTCAAACAGTGACAAGTCCACATTAGTACCGATGACATACTTATCCTTTGTTAATTTTATATATCATTGTAGTCATTAGCAGCTTTTCAAACATTTGTATAATTACCCAATGGAATAACCAACAGGCACGTTTTTCATTTATTTCTCACTAGCTACACAATCACTGGGTTTTACTACATGCAGCATTTCCTTTTGTAGGTCTTGGAAAATGCCTGGTCACTACTGAACCTTATTTGATGAATCACATTTGTTTTAAATCATAATTTTTACAGTATGTCCTAACAACAGGAAATCTAGAGTTTGAGTTGTTCTAAAATGACTCACCAAATCTGCAGACAGTTCAGATATTTCATTCATTCATACTGTCCTTCTCTGGCACAGAACTAACTGCATGTTACAAACAGATTGACAGAAGACAGACAAGCAGACCAAAGACAGTCACCAGTTTGTCTGTCTGTCTGTCTGTCTGTCTGTCTGTGTGCGCGTGCGCACATGTTCATATTTTTAAATAAATTACTTTATCGCCCAAATTTTAACTGCATGTGTATGAGTCACATGTATGAATAAACTTACGAATACACTGTACCTTCAGTATCATAACAGGACAGCACCACACAGACTCCCACATGCAAGAATGCTTCCCAAAACAAGACAGTTCGATTATTCACATTATGTGACAAACTGTAGGAAGGGGGTTAGTACAGAACTTTTAATAGCAAGTTTACACAAAGCCCAAACTTCATATAACCAGAAACACTCTGGTTCACAGGAAATGCAACCCTTCAACACAGAACAATAAATTTATTACAACAGGACAGGCCACACCAATGTATGTAGGTCGTCTTCAGACACTATCCCAGGCATTATGTAACTGCTAACAATGGCAGCATACTAGACATGCACATATGTATTACAACAAAGGCCACATGTGAAGTGCTATATAGTGTGTACAGTGTATACAAATAATCCACTTAACCTTTATCAATTAGTCTTGCCTTCTCAAGCATGTTCTCAGGTTCTTACCATGATGTGCCGACTATTGAGATGGTATTCAGGGATAATGCGTTCTAGACTATGCAGGAAAGCCATGCCACGAGCAACATCTAGAGCAAATCGCAGAGCCTGTACAGTATCCACAACTACTCCAGTGCCCTCATGTAACACTGTATACAGAGATCCCCCAGGCATATATTGGTTGATGACAACTAGAGTTGGTGGTGAGTTGCAGCAGCCTATAACTGGCAAGACATTTGGATGTGAGAAAATCCTGTAACAATGGAGGTTGTATTTAGGTTCACAATGTCCATACATATGCATATGCAGATGTTCTACGTTATGTTAAGTGTCCATAGAATCACTAACCTAAGCTTTGGAAATTCCTCATTGAAATCTCGGGAAATCCGTGATGTGCAATCCCGCACTGCCAATATCTTTGCCACAATGTCATTCTTTTGCCAACGGCCACGCCAGGATTCTCCAGATGGAGAGGCTGCTATCTTAGTATGAAGATGTAAGTCGGCAATGTTTATACCTTTGTGGCGTGAGAGTGTTGCATCACCTGTGAAACAACAAACAAACAAACAAACAAACAATTACATGTATATTTAGCAACCCCCTTGCCAAGGGCACCTTTATAATGTAAGAAACTCTTATGAACTGCTTCAGGCAAATATCCCACGACTTACATACAGTATTTAAAATATTTTCTTCCTACTGCTACACTACACTGATTCACCTACTAACATCTTAGAAAATTATAAACATATATTCATGGTAGCATCCTGACAGTAAGATAACAGGAGCATATATGCTTGTGAAATGTTATTTTTACTGTGGCAAAACACTGACTTATATGGTTCATATTGGGTACACATCTGCATTTTCTGCCATAATGTAACAGTGTACTGTTAACAATAAAGGCACAAGTGTGGACATTAGTCTTGTTTGTTTCACAGCACACCCAATCCCCACTACTGCCAATTTCTGAGCAAACATCAAGGGATATTTGTCTTGAAGCTTTCACAACAAGATGCCATGAAATCTTTTTGAACTGCCAGCCGCAGCAGGTTCAGAACAGCCAACATTTCAGATACCAACTCATCGGGGTCTTGATATGACTCAACACCCAGGCTGTCCACAATATATAGCAGTACCAGGCCACGGCACGTTAAAGGACACGAGACAATGGGGTTAGTGAAAAGTGTAAGCAATCTTGCGACTCCACCCACTAACCTCTACTGGCTCATGTCGTTTCACGAGACATGGCCTCATACTGCTACATATTCCAGACAGCCTGGGTGTCAAGTCATACTAAGATCTGTGATGGAGACAGAGTCAGTCTTTGAAATGTTGGTTGTTCTGAATAACCTGACACATCTGTCAGGTCAAGAAGATTTCACTGCATCAAGGGACATTGTTACACTGCTGAGCCATTCTTTAAAAGGCACACCCAAACAACACCCCCCCCCCCCCCTGAAGTACATGAACATCATACATGCAAGTGACAGCACTACGGCAGAATGTGCTAGCGTAAAACTCAAAATCAGACAGATAAAATGTTCTCAATTTATAATGAAGACACACGTCTTAAAAAGTAACAAATGAGGTACAAGTGTTGGAGACATGAATATGATAAATGAACATTACAGTTCAAATGCACTTCATCCATCAATTTTCTCCTGTGCATTTATGAGAATCTTATATGGCCTTGCAGCAACCATTTACTATAACAAAGGAGAGTGAGAAAAAGTGAAATAAAAAATTTAACTTACGGCTCCTGGTCTTTAAACCCAGCCAACTTTGGTCTTTAAAGGTGATCTTCTTCAAATCCTGACCAGTCTCTACTGCAAGTTCTGGAAGACAAGTTGCACAATATTACTGGGGCCAAATGTAAACTAGAATATTTCTGATACAGAATACCCCTGCTGGTGTTAAATTACAAATGTATGTTTATTTAACTCCTCAATCACATACAAAAAGCCATATTACACACATTATCTTGGTGACTACCTTAGGCTCTGAAAATGAGCCACTAATCACTGACGGGAGTTATGCTGTCAATATTTAGTTACACCAACACAATTCCAATGCATCACAAAATTTATGAAGCACAAGAAAATCTTGTTTAGAAAATGTATGTTCAATGAAAGTTTAAAGTATTATGATCTCTAGACTACACATTCAATTTTCAGTTAATTATGAATACATAAAAGGTTAATACTGTATTTAAATCAAATATTACTCTCTCCCATTTACCCAAAGCACAAGTTACTGAAGTCAGTGACAAATTACAATGCCTCTCAATAACAAATCAGTATCCAATACATCTGAGACATCGTAAACCAGATTCCTGAATACAACTGATTCTGCTAGCAGCCTACATTTCACATATCAGGAAACCAAACCTACAGAAGTCCAGGAGACTCCGAATGGGCAGGGTTGAACAACTTACTTACATATTCTGTAAACAGTAATATAAAAGGGAAAAGCAAATACACCTACTGTAGGTATATCAATGAAATTAATTCACAAGTCAGGACAGAAATTGGTCTTAAAACAAAATACACAAACTTGTTTCAAAACAAAAATCTGCAACAGTCACACCACTACAACAAAAAATAAATAACATCAAAATACTTCAGAATTAATACTGACAGTTGAAGACAGCACTAAGAAACACAAATGAGATTCATAACAAAATTAACCTGTTGTTTACACCTTTAAGTTGCTTTCTGGTACACATTCAGCAGCCATGTATATTTCACTACAGCTTCTCCAAACTTCCATTTCCTTAGAAATCAAATGACAGAAACAAAAGGTAATAATCAATGGCAAACCCCTGCCTTAAGCTAGTTAAATGACATAGAAAGGCTACCTCCCTGCCATCTGTAAATGACAGGAAAAAATACAATGTCAGAAGTCATCAAAACCTTACAGGCATGACACATTACAGCCAGAAGTCATCAAAACCTTACACGTGTGAAACATTACGGCCAAGCGCAGCCTGTATTACTTGTCACATACCATACCTGACGTCACCAGATAATCTGTTTAGCAAAGAATAAGTTCAGGGGCAAAGCAGGAGGAGAAGGAAGAGGCGGTGGTGGCACCAGTGCTGGTAGTCATCATTGTTGTCATTGCTTCATTTGAAAATATCATCTAGCGCACTTTCAAAAACAGTGAAGGCCAAAGTTTATAAAGAATAATTTGGCACTGTTTTGTAAGTATGAGTATCATAGGAGAACACAATTCTGAGGGAAAAAAAGTGACTCTGTAACATGTGAAGTGGGGAATGGAAGATATAATTATTCATCAGTGTCCATCATTAATTGTCCAAAACACACACACTCTCAACACACCTTCTTTACGGTGTTTCAAATTGGCAAAAACTGTCTTTATATATAAAAAGTGTTACTAACCCTTCAAAGATGAAAGGTATCTGTTTCATATAAGGACTCAGCTTGTACTGCACAGTAAACACAGTCTGTCTCGGCTACAAGAAACCAATCTGTTGATGTTGTATAAGGAATAAGTCACTGTTTGTTTTGAGATCCATACAAAACACATAGATGTAGTGTGAGCATCATGCAGAATTTTTAATGTTAAATCTGGTGGTAGGTAAACTTACCACTAGGTATTAAAAGGTTAAACAAGTTATTTTAAATTCAAGATATTACACTTACTAGCTGTCCTTTTAAAACTAAATGCCTAATACTGTATAATGAAATGTAAATATTAATTACCATGCAGGCGTTTTGCAAGAGTGCCACGCGCCTTATCTAACGGTGTGTCACCATCTTTATTGGCAAGAGAGACAAGGGCACCATGAGTCACTAAATCTTCTGCCACTGCTTGATATCCCCAGAAGCAGGCATAATGAAGGGGTGTGTTGCCATGTTCATTTGTGAAGTTCACATCAGCTCGGTTGCGAAGAAGCTATCATTACAAAAAATATTACAATGAACGAAAAGTCTTTAGAAATCATATGTTCCCTTATATGGATTGGTCAAAAGTATCTGTTTTTAAGCACCAAATAATCATTGTAGGACTTCATTGTTATTCAAAAGGCTATCGGGTTAGCCAGTGTCAACATCAACATTTCAAATGGGCACCTCCTGGGGGGGGGGGGGGGGGGCAGTCACCCTGGGCAGTGAAGTCCAAGGGGCAGCAAAATGAATATCTTCAAATTTAAAAAAAAAAAGTTCTTCTGCACTTAACAAAGTTTAAATTATTAAGACAAATAAAATGAAATTCAATAAATGATAGTGACTTTCTTGAAGTTCAAAACTTCTGTTAGGGGCTGCCATTGTAATCCCTCGACATGGGTGCCAAAAACGAAGCTCTGCCATTGCACCTCCCTGATACAAGTCTTGAGCATTACTGCCAGACCAACCTGCTCACTCTTGCAATCCATGTCATTTAATGCCAATGCCAACTCCCATAAAATGAGTGTAAAATCAGACACCATCCCAACTGTTCCTGTTGCCACTGGCTTTGCAATACCATCTCATACTTACCACGTGCACAACATCCCAATGACCATGAGCTGCAGCAAGATGCAGTGGTGTATCATCCCCACGGTTGGTGGCATTTATTCGAGCCCCACGCAAAATTAATAAGTCAACGATCTTTGTATGTCCTTCTTTGGATGACCAGTGCAGTGGGCTGAATCCATGGTCATCCCTGGTGATAAAGTTAAAACAAGTTTCAGCTTCCTTCAGGATATCTAAAATAACTCCGTGAAACGGAGTGCTCCTTAAACAGCTAACAGTCTCTCATCTAGCAAAGGAATTCCCTGTCTTTCATCACCATAATACACTGCGAAGAGTACAAATTACAAAGCTCCTCTTTTAACAACTTCAGTGCCTCCACTTACTTCCTCCAAACTAGTCACACTCAAAAATTTCACAATTCCTTCTTCACACACAAAAGGGTGGTTTGTCTGGGATATGAACCTGATGTGTGACTACACAACAGACAGTCACAAATGCATCACACAGACAAGTCACACAAGCAGTGCAGACATACTTGTAAATACAACACACTCCTAAAGCATTTCCCATGGACAGAATAGACTATTAAAACTGTATACAACATCTACACTCAGAGTCATATTCAGGCAACATATGAACAAAAACAGAACACTTTACAAAATTTACAATCAGAAAAAAATTAAAGTCAATAAATAATTTCCTGCTGGGATTATATAAATTCATCTACAGATCTGAATGCACGAGTGAAACACAATTTTTTTTATTTTATCTTAAACTGGTCACTGTTAGTGGATAAACATGTAACTTTCAGGGACAGGCTGTCGTATACTGCTATTCAAGCACAACAGACTCCTCAGAACAAATTTATAAATATGAGACATTATTTCCCTACCATCATTGAGTGTTTGCAGCCGTTTACTCTCACACACTTTGAGTGAACATGACAATACGCTAATAACAAACATGTAACTTCATGTCACAGTTGCTTCTGACATAATAGAAACCATCATGGAAATGTGCTGTCAACACAGGCAGTAAAAGTAACTAATGTGCTAGTTCAAACACGCTGCTCTGTAGCTGGTCCATACCCAACTACCACGCCAAATGGTAGATGATGCAACTACTAGAAGTACACAGTTTCATTCCAAGAAACTTCTGGCACACCTACAGAGTGAAAGGAAAGTAAATCCAAGCCCCACACAAAGACCCCAGTGCTGCGACGGGTACCTTATTATTTTACAGACACAGGAGAAAATAAAATTACTGTGACAAACAAGAAGTGGTTCTATACTAACTAGGAAACTTCACCGATTAGTACATGAAAACTTCATTAATGTAGTACCTGGAACTGCTGCCTTCACATTTTGTATTGTACTTATACTGTATTTAACACAGTTCTACTCTAATATTTGCATACTTTTAAAGAGGGTTATACCTTTTATATAACCATAAAAACTGCATTATATGTAACTCGCACATCTTTGCTGCAGACAAAAAGAAATACTGCACGTTTAAGGCCAAACACAAAATAATTATTCCAGTAACAAAGTTGAAAGTGATCCACAGAAACCAAAACCTGTAGGCTAAGGTACTTATAGGGCTTTATAAATTAGCACAAAAACAGTTGTGTTAAGGGAGTGTGTTCTCTGATTGATTTGATCCTGTGCATAACGCAATGCAACTAATTAACAACCAAACACTGCCTTCATAACAAAAAACAATTGTGTCAAACTGCTATGAATAACAATGTTGTTAATCAATATGTTTCATTATAAACATTGAGAATGATTTACTTCTCTCATTTTCATATGCTGATGTCTTATGGTATTATTTTTTGGGGTATTTCTGATTATAGTATAAAAATTTTTAAATTACAGAAGAAGGTTATTAAGATTATGACTAATATTAGAAGTAGGGACTCTTGCAGGGAAAAGTTCAAAGAATTAAGCATTTTACCATTTTATTTCCAATACATTTATTCTTTATTAACTTTTGTATTAAACAATAGTGGATTGTTTAAGACAAACTCTATGCCAAGCAATATTAATACTAGATTTTAAATTCTTTCTACCTAACTTGGAAATGTTTCTTAATTCAATACATAGTAATACTATTGACATAATTATATGTGGAGACTTCAATATCAACTATATTCAAGAAAATCATACAAAATTACAGTTGGATTCCTTACTCACTTCCTACAGTTTATATAGCACAGTCACATTTCCAACAAGAATTTCTGGAAATTCGGCATCCTTAATTGATAATATTTTATTAATACATCAAAACATAGAGATTACAGGATATGTTCAGTAGTGAATGGCCTATCCGACCATGATGCCCAACTCATTCATTTACATAAGATTCTTACTCAGACTGAATGTACATCTACTCACATTGGTAGAAATATAATGGATTTTAAATTAAATTTGAGCTATGAATCATGGGACAATGTTTTCTTAGATGACAACATAAATGTGATTTTTAATAATTTTTTAAATACTTATTTGACAATATTTAATGCTAGTTTTCCTGCTAAGAATTTCCTGGTAAAATCTAATACTAAACCTTGGTTAACAACTGGAATTAGAACTTCTTGCCTTAGGAAAAGAGAACTGTATCTACTAACCAAGCATAATAATGATCCTAAACTGCTGAATGATTACAAATTATATTGTAACGTCTTACCACAGGTTATTACAGCAGCAAAGAAATCCTATTATAATAAATACATATCTGCTTCTTTTAATAGGACAAGAACTGCTTGGAATGTAGTTAAAACGCTTACAGGAAATAAATATAATCATAATAAAATAACTCATATGAATATAAATGATGATCTGACAGATAATTACCAATTAATTGTAAATTCATTCAACAAGCATTTCTCAACTATAACAGATAAAACTGTGAGATACCTCAATACAGTGATAATGTATTGCAAAACATGAATCCCTTAGATTACCTACATAAAGTATTCAGTCAACCCTTTCCTCAAATGCAGCTTAAAAGCACATGTATTAATGAACTAAAGGACATAATTAAATCATTAAAAACAAAAGATTCCTGTGGATATGATGAACTTTCAAACAAAATTTTAAAAGTGAGTATGCCATTCATTGTATCACCTCTAACGTACATATGTAATATGTCACTTGCCACTGGTGAATTTCCTTCACGTTTGAAGTATGCTGAGGTTAGGCCTCTATTTAAAAGTAGAAGAAATACAGAACTATCTAATTTCAGACCTATTTCTGTTCTCACTTCATTTTCAAAAATCTTTGAAAGGATAATTTATGATAGACTATATCAACATTTAAATTATAATACTATTTTGGTGAATGAACAATTTGGCTTTATAAAAGATTCATCTACATCTGCCTCTACACATAAATTACTAAAAGAGATTCTGGATGCCTTAAATAATAATTCGTTAGTAGGAGGAATATTTTGTGATATTAGAAAGGCTTTCGATTGTGTGAACCATGATCTATTACTATCTAAAATGGAATTTTATGGCATTAGAGGCATAATGAACAGACTGATAAGGTCATAACTGAGTAACAGATATCAGAGAGTATCACTAAACAAAAATAGTAATAAACATTCTTCATATTGGGAATTAATCCATCATGGAGCTCCTCAAGGCTCAATACTGGGACGTCTGTTCTTTCTTCTGTATATTAATGACCTCCCTAAAGTTATTTCTGATATATCTAAACCTATATTATATGCTGATGATACTAGCATTGTCATTTTTGACAAGGATTCTGAAAAGTTTAAATTTAAAATTAATACTGCTTTTGATAGAATAAATGAATGGTTTCAAAGTAATTTCTTGTCCCTAAATTTTGAGAGAACTACATTTTTACAGTTCTTAACAAAAAACAGTCATGAAATTGACATACAAGTAAGCTAAGAGAACAATAAAATTGAAAACACCAATAATATCAAATTTTTAGGATTAACAGCAGATACTTCCTTGTCTTGGAAGAATCACATTGACCAATTAGTAGGTAAACTAAATAAATCTTGTTACTTAATAAGATCTATTAAACCATTTTTGTTTTTGGCAATATTAAAGATGGCCTACTTTTCATATGTCCATTCCTTCTTGACATATGGTATAATCTTCTGGGGAAATTCAACTCACTCTAAAATTATATTCAAAATTCAGACACACATAATTAGAACTATGACTTATTCTGGTAGCAGAGACTCATGTCACGCCTCGTTTCAGGCTTTGGATATATTGCCCTTGCAATCGCAGTACATTTACTCTATTTCAGTGTTCATTGTGATCAAAAGAGACTTATTTTTATCAAATTATGATATACATAATATTCGAACAAAGACAAATACATGATTTACATATGCCTGCATCAAAACTATTGTTATTTCAAAAGGGAGTTTATTACTCAGGAAGTAAGATATTTAATCATCTTCCATCTTTTATTAAGGAATTGGCTAGTAATGTGAAGATTTTTAAAACAACTTTGAAAAATTTCCTTATGACTACTTCATTCTACACTGTTGATGAATTTTTTAATGGACAATGTAATTGATAGATATATTGTCAGGTTATGATATTTGTATGCAGTACGATGACTATATTTAAGAGTCATTTTAGTTTTTACTGTATATGTATCATACTTTGTGTTTCTTACATTGCACTTGTGTTTAAATTTTTGTATGCATGTTTCTTTTTATGAAGGTTGCATGTTTTTGTGTATCATTTGACTGATTCTATATCCTATGGTTCTTGTGAACTGTTGCAGATTATGTGGAATGTGAATGAATGAATAAAAAACAATTTTCATCTTCCACTTCCAAGATGAACGATCTACCAAAAAGGAGTTCATTACTTTGGCTCCAAGGCTTTTAACAGTCTTCCAACTCACACAGAAAGCTTACTCTTTACTGATATACATACATTTAGACCAACTGTAAAAGATTTTCAATTGACTAATACATACTATTCACTACAGAAATTTTTTAGTAGGAATTCTACGTAAGATCTTGGTTTTATCTCTTTTTGTCCCTTTTTATTTCTTTTTATATTTTTCACATTTTTCCCGTCTTCTTCATTTTCTTTTTAATCTTTTATTTAATTTCTCCTCAATATCTTTCCTCATTAATACATTTTAACTTTGTAATGTATAATATTATATATTTTAGCTTTTTCAATTTTTACTTGCTATAGCCTTAATTGGACTTCTACATATTATTACCCTTATTCTGATTAGGTGTTCCGTTGTACATTTATTGTCTTTATATATAGCCTGACGCTTTGCATAAGTATTTTTATATTGTTTATTGATCCTGATTTGCCTAGTTCTGTATCCTAAAGGGACATCTTAATCTGATTGGCTTTATGGAATTGTGAGAATAAATAAACAAATAATCACCTAATCCTAACTAAATGAATTTGGACACTCCAATCCAAAACTTTCTTTGCAAGTGATTTGTCAAAATATATGCCACAGCATCAAAACGCTATGAAAGTGTATCTACTGCACACAGTACATATCACATGCTCAACATGACCATATTTGGCAACATCTGTTGCTTCCTCTCTGTCAGTGCGGTTTTCGACGGGCAGGCCAGCCCTACCTTCACGAGGCCAACTTACGTCATCGACGCAAGTTTCCCACGTCTAAAAATGGGCGTGCCTCACGTATTGAAAGTACACTGATAATCACATACGGACAAGTTACTGTGGAATAAAAAAGTAGTTTAAAAATACATTCAATGAAGCAAATTCATCACGTTATTTATTACTTACCCTTGATTCATGTCATGTTCGGTATCATCAAGCCACACTCTGACTTGCATTGCATTCCCTTCTCTACACCAATGGAAAATATCCTCCATCGTCGTTATTCCTCACAAATCACCAAAATGCAAAGTAGTTAATCTTAAAGTGTTAGTCTGTTACGCAAATATTCTAAAGATATATTCGCAGAGTCGTAGCTACGCTATTTTAAAATAGCTGTAATGACAAGTTTGAAGTTACTAAGTTACTGGATTTTAACACTTCCACAAAGTTTGAAGTTACGAAATTACTTGATTTTGAACACTTCCACCAACTATTACATTATACACAGCGTGAAAGAAATACAACTTTCACAGACTCTGGAAACAGTATAAATTTTAAAACTATATAAAAACGAAACTCCTATACGACAGCAACTGTTATGCACACATTTCTAATTTCACACTTTTTCTTTCTTTCCTCCATTACGGCCGCACGCCATACCAACAGCCACCGATCAGTACCAGCGTACACAGATTACTACCCCCACACAACTATCGTACGGACCTCACATCATCAACATGTTTTCTGACAACGCCTAGTGGCATACCGCCGAGCTGTCTGTCTTGGGAATCTTGCATGGAGCACCCAAATAAAAGTGTTGTGTGCGAATCTTAGTAAGGTTTGTTATATGATAAAGATGCTGAAAGATGAATTGAACCTTTACATGTTGAGAAATATTTATTTTGCTAAGTTTCAGTCTGTCATGAGATATGGAATAATTTTGTGGGGTGGGGTAAGTGAGATTACAAAGGTCCTAAAGGTGCAGAAAAGGGCTCTTCGCTTGATGCCAAACAAGAGTAAAAATGAATCATGTGGACCTATATTTAAGGAACTAAAGATTTTTACAGTGATTTGCTTGTTCATATTCGAGACCTTGTGTTTCTTTCGTAAATACAATATTTATCAGGTCAGAAATTCTAATTTCCGTGGATACGATACCAGAAGGAAAGATGATTTCTATATATTTCAGTGTAATACATCTCTGTATAAGAAAAATGTTGTTAATATGAGTATCAGGCTGCATAATAGTTTGCCATCAGAACTAAAAGAATTGGGTGATTTTAAAAAATTTAAAAGGGCCCTGAAGTTGTTTTTATTAAACAATCCCTTTTATTCTTTATCAGAGTTTTTACATATGGTCATAGATAAGGGTTCACATGATAGTAGGTAAAACCTTGCCACCAGACAGTTGTAAACGCCTGTGTTATTGGGACTAAAAATTGCTTGGATGGTTGCCATTCTGTATGTGGTTAATACAGGTTCTTTGAATGCCTCAATATTTTATAGGGATTGTGTTGTAGCTTGGTCTATGGATGTTTTTCAACTTGAGCTTTGGAATAAGTACAATTTTCTTGTACAACAATTACTATTCTCAAATGTCATTATATATGTTTTTACCTGTAGCTGTGATGAGTGACTTCTTTCATTGACATATAGATTTTAAACTTGGTTTTAAATAGATTTGTGTTTAGTTCAACTATGGATGATTTCTATTGAAAAATTGTTATTTGGGGTTTAAATTGATCTGTATTTAGTTTTACATCATTGTGTATTTGGTTTTAGACAGGTATTGTTAATTTAATTATGTCTTGTCATTTATATTTGTAAGGGTTATTATTTATGTGGCAGGTACGGATCCTATTGGATCGAAATTGTAATACTTATATAAATGGACTTGTCCTATTGCTGATTATGTAGCAGACATGGATGCTGAATAAATTGAAATTGAAATTAAAAATTAAAATAAAATATCCGCCAATGTTCACCATGAGATCGCTATGGTGACCCGCTGATCTGTTTCTAATACATGTATTAGGACGCAAGTCTGCTTGGAAGCATGGAACTGAGTTCACAGATAAGTAAATCAATGCCAACGTGAGGGAGGGCATCCTATTGTGGTTACACCCATGGATGAGACGCAGTTTGGACGTTTTTCAACCCTCCTGATATCGGTAAACTTGACAACTAGGTCCACTAGCCATTGACATCACAACCGGTACCCCATTTCCCTATTCCTGTTGAGATCTGCGATCACTTCGCAGGGGATCCGTGGATACCTTTCCTTCAGGGCTGTTCTGAAGTTCACTTATTTTTTAATTAAGGGAATACTGTTTTGCTAAAAATAATCGCGGAACGTCTATAAGTGGCGAATCTTTATTTTTATGGCTGTAAAATATCGAATAAGAAACCTCCTGTTCCCACGAAGCGAGTGATAACCAGTTTGGTTAAGATCTATTCGTGCAACGTGTTGTTACATATGCTAGTGGGACGTATTCGTAGGTCTACAAAACCAGTTCTGATACATAAAATTTTAATTTTTGATACGTATCATCTGGATACTCAATTTAGGTGAGCAACGATGTGAGGATCCGTGGTTATTTTTCGAAGCCAAAAGGGGTCGGCGAGCAAAAGAGTTTAGGAAACATCGCTGTAGAGAAAACATTTCCACAAATTTAGGTGCTATATATGTGTGCAGTTGTATACATACTATTTTGTTTTATGTATGGAATCCATGATCATTTTTAAAGTAGTAAAAAAACACTATACTGTTTACAGAATTTGGCAGTGTATTTTCTTTCATATTATTTTGCTACAATATTTTAGCATAAACAGTTTCAAAGACACGCGCGCACAGACGCATACACACCTTGTGTGGGCAAAATCTGCTTGATAACATTAGTGAAATATTGTGAAAATACAGAAAGCCGTTTTGTCACAAAACCACTTAGACAACATCAGGGAATAAAGTTTATCTACTTGTATTCGACATGTGTTCCGTTGGTTATTTTTCAGGCGTCCTCATAGTGAAATTCTTCCTGTATGTGCTACACATATATAGGTCCACTTCTTGCCACTCTCTATGATGTGTTGCTACAACTCATCAACATTTGCAGAAATCAGAATAACATACCTCACACCTGTTGCAAATCTGAAAATCCATCAAGACTAAAATGTAAAGGCATCAGATCTGGGCACTGCAATTCCATGGAATATATCCTGCACATTCAATTCATTTTCACAAAACAGTGTGTCAAGATGGGCACAGAAGTTGTAGAGAAATGAAGTGGTGCAGCATCTTGTTGACATGTCATGGTACCAACGCTGTGATCCTGAAAATGTGGCATCAGGTATTGTTACATAATCATGGAGGTGGTAAAAAAGGTGCTGTGAATAGGCAAAGAATTAGACTTGCTAGCACAACTGCAGGGTAACCAAGAGGCCACATAGCAAACACCTTTCAATAAACTTGGAAGTGTTTCCTTATATTGTGTAAGCAGCTTCACATCATGACTTTTTTACTTTTGTATTTTTACAGTGTTTCATTAAACTTGTCATGTATATTTTGGCCCATCTTGTATATACATAGGATGGTTCTTAATTGCATACAATAAACAGCGTTCTACTCCTAAAATCAAATCATGAAGTTCTTATGTACAGTTGCAAGGCGTTGTTAAAGATATATGGCAACAGAAGAATTACCTGAACTACTGCATGGTGTAAAATTAGCAATGCAGTACTGTACATGGTTTATGCATGCTAGAGTTCCTACTCATTTTACCCATGATGTGAAGCAGCTTTTACACTCTAACTGTCCAGACTTATCGTAGGTTTAAAGAGACCATTCCTGCCAACTTATCTTTACAGGGTCACCTGAAGGTCAACACATGAGAAAAGGTTTGGCATTTCATACAAGTAGCCTTCATAACCATGACACATGCCTGGAATTCTTGGCATTACAGCACTCAGTTATCTCTTCACACGTAACAGGGACCATTTTCCACAACTTGTGTGCACATTTTTTCAAAATTAGGCTGCTGTGATGATTGCATCTGATAAATCATATAAATGCATTCATGAAGTATGATACTTCTCATTTGATTTACTCATGTTTCCCATTCTTGCTAACCAAGCAGTTGTAACTACATGCTTACACAAACACTTTGGCTTTACTGTACATACAGATCATGAACCTTATATTTACTGTACGTAATTAAGCATCATCCTTTATATTATATACATTTTTTCAACATCACTACCCTTACAAGTTTAAAACCTCCCTGAAGTAAAAATTCGGACACCAGACTCCATAATCTACACGTCCTCTTCCACATGATGCAAAGAGTAACATCAGCCTCATAAAGTGGATCCCTTCACCACAGACCATATTCTGGCTGCAAAAGAAGAGACAGTCCCCTGATATGGAGGGTAGACATACATACATTGGACTAACAGCTGCAGAGAGCTGACATGGGTTGGTCGTCTAGGCTCATGGTTGGCTGGAAGTGAACAACCCACCACTACAAATGACTGGTATGTTGCAGAACATTGCCTTGGGCCTTGGATTTGGATAACCGTAAAATTAAACAATTAGTTAGTTACTAAACTCAGTGTTAACTCACCTTGAAAGAATCTGGCTAGGCAGATGTCACAGTCCAATCCACAAAATTGCAATTACAAATCGCAGAAAGTGAATCAACAACATAAGCTCAGAACAGTTCTTAATTATTTCCTTACATTAATCCATAACCCAGACCTCCTGTTATGTTTTCAGCTCATTCAGTCAATCTACTGTTAAGTAGTGTATTACTGTCTATAAGGAAACCAATACTACATATACTACATAATATTAAAAACTGAAAATGACGAACATCAGAATCGAATTGCTCATGTAGTTGTTGCAAACGCAATAGCTACATTCTATTTATGAAATCCTATAGTAAGCATACAGTCTGATTACAAAAACTCCACATTGTGAACTATTACAATATCCAGTACTCATTCCTCTCCTAGAGTAAACAGTCATGATTGAAAACAATATTGACATTAGGGCTTGCGTATTACAGAATTAAATAATTTTACATGTTGCAACAAACTGCAATTAACTTTATCACAGAGAATTTTAGTGCAGTATGACAAAACACAGAACTAACAAAAACAGGTAATTGCTTTCACACAATGTTAACAACGTGACATAAAGGAAATATAATTCTTGCTCTTAAAATTGTTAATGAAATTATCATCTTATACCTTATTGTATGATCAAAGGAAAGTGTCCTCTTTTAAGTGTAAGCCTGTTTGGGGCAGGTACTCCTGCAAAATTCTGAATTGCTATATATATCTTGCTTAGAGTGCATATAAAATTACAAAGGCTCCATATAAAAAATGTCTTTCAAGTTAGTTTATCAGTGTACCATTACTTCTGTATAAATGTCAGTTAAAAATACTTTATACCCGAGGATTTAGAACATTAAATCACATCATTTTTGCAAGCATCCTTAAACACAAACGTAACAAGGTTAATATAAATACAGTGCACTGCCTGCATGCAAAAAAAATGGATTTTGAAGGCCAAGTGCAGAAGGAAAATTATTACCTTCTACATGAACACAAATTTTATTGAACTATTCCGCCTACTTTACTATTATTAAATTATTATTATTATTATTATTATTATTATTAATTTTTAGTTTATTCAATGACAGTGTCAGTAGTTCAGGCAGTACAGCACTGAACTGTGAGATAAGTGAATAATGAATTGGAAAGAATGTGTAAGTCGGCCATCATGGCATAATTTGTGGTACTATCCAGACATATGCCTGGAGGGACTGAGAAATCAGAACAGCCATGAAAAATATTCAGGACAGTTTGTGCCCTGGCCAGGATTCAACCTGAGCACCTGAATACAAGTTAGAAGCATCAGTGGTTGAGCCAATTTCCCAGTCCATACAGAATATGCAAAGCAATTTATGGTTTCTTTTTTGCACATCACCACTTTAATCCATTGTTCTTGCATTTGGACAGTTTGGCACATAAACAGATTACAGTGAAACTTGGATTTTTTGTTCCCTAAATCTGTGTTTCCTACATTCTATGCATGCTTTTATCAGTCCCATCAAAACTTCCATATGTTATATTGTCTTGGAATATACATTTGTGCCCTTTACCTGATTCCTTATTTATACATTTATCTTAAGCGTAAATTGCCCTGTTGCTGTTGCTTTACATACTTTCAGCTGGAAATCATTTAAAAAATAAGTTTCAGTTATAATTTTCTGTTCTGTTTATTGTCTTTGTGTACCTTTACTATTCTGTGGTTTTTAAGGTCACGCCAGCAGAGCAGAGCTGTATTTCCTACCAACGCCAAGCCAGTGTAGTTGCAGATGTTGTTTGATGTACATTATAAAAGACTGCAAATTCCACATATTTATTAAATTTCTGTGTTAGTGCTGCTTTTTGAATATACTGCAAACTGAACTGGCAAACTGTTTTATTTTATTCTATGGTTACAATTTATTGAATGTACCACATGGTCTATGCTCTTATTAAGCCACTGCGTTAGTATTGCTTTGTGAATCTACTATGAATGAAATTAGCAAACAGTTTTATTTTAATTTGCAGTTGTAATTTATTTTTCATTATGATGAGGGAACAAACCAGAGGAAAGCAACCTCTTTTCAAGAAAAACTGGACATTCTGGCCCAAGTGTATGTTCATAAGTAAACATGTTGCACTTGCTGCCAGATTTAGAATTGTGCACTGACAATGAACACTACTGTTAAAACAGGAAAGACACTGGACAGTGTTGTGCACTATGTGGCACATTCTCTGGTTAAAGGAGGGGTCTCAAAGTCACCATTTCAAGAACTGGAGAGTTTGTTAGCTATGCGGCTTAACCCATTAAAGGCAAAAAGGAACCAGAATTATATTTATTCAGTTCACACCAAACAGTAAACACAGACTGTCCGAGGGAAACCGATCAGTTAATATTGTACAGGGAAATAATCACTCGTCATTCTGAGTGCCAAACCAAACACATAAATGCATCCTGTGGGCAGACCATAGAATTTCTGAATTTTGAACTTGGTGGTACATAAAGTAACCACTATGTTTTAAATGCTTAAATAAACTACAGCCAGCAGTACGGTGATCAGTGGTACACTGCTGACAGAAAAGTCTCTACACATTGCCACAGTGTTGGGCATTGAGGATTTCAAAGCCTCCAATGGGTGGATTGACAGTTTCAAGCAGCAACGTGGTGTTGTTTACAAACCTGTACCAGGAGAATGCAAAGATGTAGACTTTTGATCTGCCGAGGAATGGCAAAAGGTACAGTTACTCAAAATTAATGAAGGTTATGAACCTAAGGACATTTATAATACTGATGAGATGGGGATGTCCTTCAGGCTTCCACCAAACAAAATGCTGAGTTTAAAAGGGGAATCTTTGCAATGGTGGAAGGAATTACAAGCACAGGATATTGGTTCTGTTAACCTGCAATCTAAAGACACTGACAAACTTCCACTATTAGTTACTGCCAACAAGTGAAAATCTCAGCTTTAAACATGTCAGGAAGTTTCCCACAAAACACGCAGTCAACAGGAAAACGATGATCATGTAGACCATCTTTACTGACTACTTATAGAAAACAGAACCCAAAGTGAGGTCCCACAACAGAAAGGTTTTAGTTTTTGTGG
>BLKM01011632.1:0-10820 GCA_013340265.1 Coptotermes formosanus | reverse complement strand
CTAAAATTGTCCCTGCATTGCACAATCAACATTCAGTGCCCTCCATAATATGTTAGCACAGCCGGTGGTGTTAACAGAATCAAGTGTGCCTTTTGTAAGCAGAACAGAGAGCTTGTGAATGCGTGTACACATAGGCACAAAGGCATGGCATTATTTACCGTGGTGGCTGTGCTTAAATATTGATTACTGTGGCGACAGCGGTGTAAATATGTAGCTTTGGTTACACTTGTGGCAGAGTGTTAAATATTAGTGCTTATTACGCCGATAGGTTTTGTTTATATATACATGGATATATAGCATTGGTTCCTTTGGCTGCAAACTTTTAAAGTTGTGTTGTTTACTATGGCTACAGCGAAGTAAATATCTAACATTGGTTACTGTTTTGAAATCTTAAATATATATTGTTTACTATAGGAACAGCGATATATACGTATAGTGGTAATAGTAAACAGCATTAACATCTCCAACGGACCATTACGACACAAAAGTAATTAATTATATATATATATATATAAATCGTTGGTTACTACAACGAAAGTGTCTTGAATGTGTGCCAGCGGTCATTTTTGAAACAACGACTTCAGAGACTTTGTTGTAAATCGTAATTAAACCGACATTCCTGGTCATTGTCTTGAACATTTATGGAGTTGTTTACTAACAAGTCAAAATAAGAGATCGGTACGAAATTGATGCCCCCTATTTTTCTATTTCAAATGTGGCGCCCGGTAGAATTGTATGCCTAACCGACCGAATATCCACGCTGTCCAGCTCCACCAGAATCATCGGTGCTCCAGTCAGTCACTTCTGTTCAACACAGTAACAGTGCAAATTGGCGGATGTTGTGGACGTATGAACTAGACAAAGAACTGTGACTAAATTTCTCACTTTTGGAGGTTCCAGTCCGATAGAGGTTCATAGACGTCTGAGAAGTGTGTATGGTGGGGATGCCAGAGATGTCAGTTTAGTCAGATGCTGGGTCCGCGGTTGTAAGACCAGTAAAAAGGACACTGGTTGCAGGCCTCACAGCGGCCTACCACCAGCGCAGAGGCGACAGGGACCAGAGAAAAAGTTAATGCGCTGATGTGGGATGACCGCCGCACCACAAAAAGTGAACTGTGTGCAGCATTAGCGCTGGGAAAACCGGCGGTTATGACCACCATCAGAGAACTTGGCTTGAGAAATGTTTGCGCAATATGAATGCCTAAAATTCTCACCGTCGAATAAAAAACAGACCGAAAAACATCCGTGAAGAACTTTTCCAGCACAGTGAGAAAGAATACGATGATTTTCTCTCAAGAATAATTACCGGTGGTGAAACCTGGGTTCATCATTACAATCTACTAACCTAAAGAAAGTCAATGGAATGGCATGATCAGTCGTCACTAAGCAAGAATAAATGCAAAGTGTGTCTTGTGCGGGTAAAGTCATGTCTAGTAGTCTTCTAGAACACTTAAACAATCTTGGTAATGAAATTCTTCGAGAGAGGTGCCACAATTAATTCATAGCAATATTTGCAGTTATTAAAGATTTTAAAACCATGAATTAGGTGGTTTCGGCCAAACAGAAAGCTAAATTAGATTCTCTTCCTACGTAAATATGCCAGGCACAAGGGAGGAAATTTGTAACAATGGGGTTGACTGTTCTCCTTCATCGTCCCTACAGTCCCGATTTATCACCCTCCGACTTCCATCATTTTAGCCCCCTGAAGAATGGCCTCCGAGAAAGCCGTTTTTCGAACGACGAGGAATTTCACACAGCGTGAGTGAAGAACTCCGACGTTTCAGCAAAGATTTTTACGCGAACGACATACAGCGTCTCACACAAAGGTGCAGAGTGTGTTGATAATGGAGACTTAGTGGAAAAATAATTTCAAATTTGTAGACGATGTAACTATTAAGTATGTAAATTTCATTATGATTGTGTGGTTTCTGAGAAAAATATAGGGGGCGTTATTTTGTACCACTCCTCCTAAAACAGCCATACGAAGTTATAATGAAATCGTGTTTTGTGTGATTAAGTATGCCTCCAAATTTTAGGTTTTATATCACCAAATTTCCAATTTGGAACAAAGAGTTAGCTCATTGTGTACTGCGCTTCTAAATTACACGTAGATTAAATTTTTTCATATGGCGCCAATTTTTCTTGTATTTCCCTGAATGTGTTTCGTAATAATATTTATTCATCATGGGAATTTGCTTCTGGGAACGTCTCGCCCGTTTTTTGAAGGCCTCTGAAAACATTAATTTTTTAAGTAAGAAATATAATTACCATGCAGAATATCTAAAAATCGTCAGGTGGGAGCAAATACTACCACCGTAGTCTGCTCTGAGTAGTCACTTCAGTTTTGATGAAAAATATTCCCACTTGTGAAAACTGATTTATTCTTAAATAATTTCACGGCTTTTTCAACTGCCAATTTCATACGTCGTCAAACAATATGTAGTGATGAAGTACTGTTAGTGAGTTACGTAGAGAGCCTTCCTAAATTATTTATACAAGACTAAGGTGTAATAACACAGAAAGTAGAAAACGTACAGTATTATTATATATATCACAAAATGTATATGTTTAAGTTTCTCATACAGATATTCACAGGTGTTCAATGTGGTTTCCTCGTGTCACGCGGCAGATGTCACATCTGTAAGCGATTTCGTGGAACGATAGCTTGGCCACCACGATCGCCTGATTTAACACGCCTGGACTTTTCTGTGTGGAGACACGGTAAAGACAAAGTTCTTCCTCCACATCTTCCTGCAAGTTTGGAAGAACTACGGACGCGGATAACAGAAGCCATTGCGACCGTAAATGCGGATATGATTCATAGGATTTGGGACGAAATACTTATAGATGGGACGTCCGCCGCATAACACGAGGAAACCACATCGAACACCTGTGAATATCTGTAGATAAAACTTATATACTGTATTTTGTGGTACATATCATAGTACTGTGAGTTTTCTACTTTCTGTCCTATTACACCGTAGTTTTGTGTAACTAGTTTAGGAAAGCCCTGCATATAAATTTAGGTATTTTTTTCCAGCGGTACTAATTTGAAATTTTCNACCGTAGTTTTGTGTAACTAGTTTAGGAAAGCCCTGCATATAAATTTAGGTATTTTTTTCCAGCGGTACTAATTTGAAATTTTCCTGAAAGGACTGAGAAAAATCACAGAAACTTCAGCCAAGATGTTAAGTTGTGTAGACGAGATTCAAAGAAGTGACCCCACAGCATAAATGTAGAGTTTCCGCCACGATGATCTGCATGGTGTGCAGCATAAATAAAGTTCTTATGCATGTCGTGACATTCAACGCTTCAAATATTCACTGATCCGTAGCGGGGCTTCTAAGAAATTACTTTGAAGGATTGGAGGAGTAATTTTAGTCTACAAGCAGACAAAAGAGAATCGCGTTGTGTGCCATTTCCTCTCTCCGTTCATGAGACAAGATTCGACGAATCTGAAGAGTAGCTAAGGCCACAGCAGACAGCAATGAAGGAAGAATGTAATAACTTCCCTTCATGAATAATATCAGATATTAAATGCTAACACAGTGTTAGATGTACAGATCGGTTATTTAATGGATTTCAACCAAAATATTTTCTTCTTCGTAAACTCCCTTATTTTCTCAAAAGTGTCCTATGGAACTTAAAGTTTGAATATAGACAGCGGTATAAGAGGTGGTGCATATACATGCCTATGTGTCTATGCTGGATGACAGACTGCACTTCAGCACTGTTTCTGACGTCAGAACATTAATAGAGTACGGTAATTTTATTTGCTTTAACATATGTTCAGTGTCATATCCTTCTGCATCCAACACAGTGATCAAACAAATTACAAGCATTGAAATTTTCCGCGGAAACTGCGATTTATCCTGCCAGGAGTACCGCTAATCGATAATGAGCTATCAACTGTTACGTGTTCCGTGACACAGCATTCATTTATTTCAATTTAACTCCGCGTCGTTTTTTATGGTTCTGTGCGTAAGGTTATGAGATATAACTGTTATTGGAAAAATTTGTGACATCGTAAATATTTAATGAAATGCATTTACAACGGAAAATTGTTTTTGACTATAAAGCGTAATAGCCGATCTCAGTGGCCGCGCGGTCTAAGGTGCGAGTCTGCGGCCACTCGCTTACGGTGACTGTAGGTTCGAATCCCCCGGGGGGCTTGAGTGTGTTTCTCTTCTCGGTGTTGTGTGTTGTCCCGTATAGGTCCCTGCGTAGGGCTGATCACTCACCCAGAGGAGCCCTAACGAATGTGGTGTGTCTGAGTGCAATTGTCAGTTCTCAATAATGAGGAGGCCGTGGCCCACTAGGGATTTTGCCACCATTGAAAAAAATTGCCAATATCTTCGCAGCAGTACATCTATATGAATAACAAATGAAAATCCATAACAATGATGTAAGAAATCTGCCAAGGTATACAGTATATTATTATTATCATCATCATCATCATCATCATCATCATCATCTCCTTTATACAAGGTATTCACACTTCTATACCTGAGACAAACCATGTTTCTCGGGTACACAGTGCCGCAGTTGTTCTGCGCGTACGGTTAACGGTGCATACAACGCTGCCTTGAATATTAAAATCTTTGTACTTCTACATTAGCACTTACTGAAGTATGTGTGCTGTGCACAGTATGGCCGTTTTCTATTATTATTATTATTATCATCATCATCATCATTTATTACACTTAACATAAAGCAGCCGGTGCTTGATTGAATCACCCATCTCCCTGTCATGCGGAACTAAACATCGATTCTCGCTATATGCCTCCATCGCGTGGACACGGAAAACTTTGCCTGTATTATTATTATTGTACTATTAATATTAAAAGAAATTCTTACCTGTAATTAGCATAGTTAATTTAACAAATCATTCAAAAGACTTTTCCTTCAGTGTCCCAATATCTCTACAGACAACGCTAGCAGCAGTCGCGCATGCAGCAGGAGAGTAGCGATATTAGAGGGTGCTGAGTCGTCACTCACACACAACTCGACTTGTTCCCACTTTATCTTTGTTTATCGTGCAATTGTGCTCTTATCAGTGTGTTTGTGTACAGACGTATTCTACTGTTTCTTTAGTAACTGGCCCTGCGCTGCTAAGCCTGTATGGCTGTAAATTGAATTGAATGGAACTGAACTGTCAGCACATTCAGGAACACGTAACCCATCTGAACCATTTTTATTTTCGCAATTATGATATTATTCATTCAGCTCTTTACCAGATATGATTTGTTCTTATTATATCTTACTTATGTGTTTTGTTTGAAGTTCGATATTGGATGTACTTGTATTTTCTCATTTCTCATGTGATTGGCCTTACGGTTGTTTTACCAGCTCATTATTAATCAAGAACTACATTTAATTACGTAATTAGCATGTAGGATGTTGAATCAGCTGTTGACATAAAAGTGGACTGATTTTATTTGCAGTGAAGTGTGGCCCAGCTTCCTGTTTATGTTGTTTGTGTTGCTGTTGTTGTTGTTGCTCTTATTTTTCTTCCTGATATAATTTTTTTGTTATTATTGGAGCCGGGATATTGTGTTCGATATAGGGACTAGACTATGGGCTGGATCGATAAGGGGTTATATTCCCGACGGGTGTGGGAGCGCTTTTTCTCTCGAAATGTTCAGACTTGCACTACGGCCCATGCAGTCTCCTATGTGATGCTTGCCTCTGTTTCTTCCCCAGGTTAGACAGAAGCGTGAAGCTAACCACTCACTTTCATTTAGTGCCGCCGTTAAGAATGAAAGGCCCTATAATACTACCCCCATAGGCTTTCCTGGCTTCAAGGGACAATTTTCATTTCCAAAACATCATTGTCTTAGGCCATTAGGCTGTTGAGTTAACCTGTAAATCTATAATAAATTTCAATAACGTTTCCTTCGTCTTTCGTGGGAGTTCCATGGATCGCCACCAGATGGCAGGAGACAAAACTATGAGAATGGAGTCCCATAGATGTCCAATAGATGTCAGGAGACGGAAATAAACAGGCCTATGAAAACCCTTGCGAGTCTAATCACAAACTTTGAATGTAGTAACAGTGGACATTTATGCTCTTACGATATTTATGGTGTTAGGGTAATTGATATGTATATGGAATCAAGCGTGAGTGAAGGTAATACAACACCACCACCAAATTCCAGTGTTTTAAATGTAGAAATATTGGAATGCAACAGCAGTTATATGCTGTGATTCATATACAGCTGCACATAACATAACGCTATAACATTTCAGTATCACAATACTGCAGAAATTGATGCACTCATTCTATTATAACGTGCCTAATTCTCTCATGTTATATAAAACTGCACATACTGTAGCAATTCAGCGTGAAAATACTGCAGCCATTGATGCACTCATTCTGATATAACATGCCTAAAGCACTCATGCTACCTATATAAAATTCAGTAACGCAAAGGTATGTAACGCATGGAGATCCATGGGCCGCTGCCACATGGCAGGACAAGTATGAGAATGTTCGAGTTCCACAGACCGCCACTACATGTCAGGAGACGTAAATAGAGAGAACTGTTTTCTGCGCGGTACGATCTGGGCCTGTAACATGATACAGCTTTATTTGCGTGTTTTTTACTATCTCGGAATAAACCGCAATCCTTTCCCCATACAGCATTAAATGATTGAATTTAAAACCCTGTCGGGGTGTGTTTACTGCGCGGTACGGACTAAGCCTGTAATATAATTCAGCTTTATTTACGTATTTTGTACGTATCTCGAAAAAAAAAGATTAATTTCCTATGCAGCATTAACTGATCGACTTTCAAACCGAGACGGAGAGTGTTTACTGCTCGGTACGAACTTATCCTGTAATATATAATTCATCATAATCTGAGTCTTTAAATGGTTAATCACAAAGGTATAAAATAGCAAAAAATACTCGTAAACAATGTTCTCTTTGGTGTAAATGAAGATTAAGGTCGTGCCATTGCTCAGGAAGTTAGTCGCCCGCCTCCTAAGGTGGAGGCCCGTGTTCGATCCCGGGTCTGTCCACGTGGGATTTGTGGTGGACAAAGTGGCCCTGGGACAGGGTTTCCCCGAGTATCTCGGTCTTTCCCAGTCAATTTCATTCCGTCGGTGCTCAATTACCAGGAAAACAACAATAATAATAAGAAGAAGAAGGATAAGAATACAACAACAAAGTTAGAAGACAGTGGTCCCAAAAAGCCTTACATGGCCGACGCCCGCATGACCTTAGCCAAGAACATGTAGACATAGAAGCGTCGAACAAATGGCTGACAAATGCAGACCTCTTCGCCGAAACAGAGGGCTTTTTAACAGCAATACAGGACCAAGTTATACTAACAAGAAACTAGAAGAAATATATTTTGAAGCAGCCAAACATCGACAAGATGTGTAGAAGATGTGGAAAAGAACCGGAGACGATCCAGCATATTACTGCAGCATGTGAAGAGCTGGCACCTACCGAGTATATAAAGAGACATGATGAAGTAGTAAAAGTTATACACCAGAAACTGGCAGAAGCAGCTGAACTAATTGAAGAAAAATGTCCATACTATAAGTACAAGCCAGCAAACGTGCTGGAGAACGACAACTTCAAATTGTACTGGAATCGCAGCATTATGACCGACAAAACAGTACCTTCCAACCGACCTGACATAACTCTCACGAACAAGAAAACAAAAAATACCTTTTAATAGACATAGATATTTCAAATACACACAATCCTGCCAAAACAATAACCGAAAACTAAACAAATACCAAGAACTGGCGAACGAAATACGTGTTATGTGGAAGCAGGATGCAGTACAAGTGGTCCCGATAGTAATTTTAGCTACGGGAATAATTCCAAAGTCACTGGAACAAAGTTTATTGAGACTTAACCTGCACCTAAACACATATATACAAATGCAAAAAGTGGTAATTCTTAGCACATGTTCAATTGTAAGAAATTTCCTAAATAACACATAAGACCACCGAGCCTAATCCTGTTGATGAAATATCCCAGGATAGGTGAAAATTCGGAGAATATAGGTGATAAATTCGGATAATAATAATAATAATAATAATAATAATAATAAACTTCATCATGCGGTTGCACAAGAAGCCTTAAGGTTGTCTTGCGTCCGTAGCGTCTGCTGCGGGGTTCTTCTCCACAAAAAACTTAAATCATGGTATTGGATATTATGGTGTGGCTTTTCCTTCAAATGCTTGAAACTTCTGCCTTCAGCAAGCAGTAAGCCCATCTTACAGACACCGTAACACTGTCAGTCTCTGTCACAACCCACATTGAATTTTCATGGTCCGCCATCAAATGGCAGGAAAAGACAAGACATAGACTTTAGTTTGACGGACGCGCCGATGGTACGTAACAGACACGACAAATTGGGGTTGCCACTTTAACTACGTAAAGGTTCGCCAGTCGCTAATACGACAGTATAATATACATACGTACACATTATTCGGGTTTTCACCATAACTGCGGGCACCACTACGAAATTTTAACACACAGGAATATGCATCCTTCAGGCTTCCACGGTAACTACTTAAATGTGCGTGCCTTCCCTGCCCGGATCGCGGGGTTTCCACAGTAACTGCGTACATGAAGTGTTCCTTGCTCCATGAGTCGCGAATTTTCAAATGTAATTAAGTAAATGGTTGTGTCTTCCCTGCTCGGGCCGTGGGGAATACAGAGCCGTCCACTTGGGCCCCAGCCAATCAGAGAGCAGTATTTGTATGACGTCAGAGTGACCACGCCCCTTCAACCAATCAGAGAGCGCCACGTCATAGTCACATGACCTCGCCGACCAATTATGTTGAATGTAAACAAAGTCACGTGACCAGGTCAATGACATTTTACAGGAATGTAAACAAATATGGCGGCTGTGCGCACTGAATATAAACAAACATGGCGGCTATGCGGACTGAATATAAACAAACCCACGTGACCAGGTTAATGACCTTTACTTGAAAATAAACAAATATGGCGGCTATGCGCAATAATGTAAACAAACATGGCGGCTATGCGCACTTAACCTAAACATAAACTAGTTATAATAACAAAACCACGTGACCAAGTCAATGACCTTTACTTGAAAATAAAGAAATATGGCAACTGCGCGGTATATTTGAATTTTAAATATGGCTGACACGGCGCGAAGTTTAAATTTTTAGATATGATGGACAGCGCGCGAAGTTTAAATGAACAACATGGCGGTTTATGCGGGAAGTTTAAATTTTAAGATGGCGGTACTTTTAAAATTTGAATATGTCGGCTACCGCGGTATGTTTGAATTTTAAAGATGGCGGAAAGTTTAAATTTAAAGATGGCGGTATTTTTAAATATGGCGGAAAGTTTAAAGATGGCGGAAATTACAAGATGGAGGTATTTTAAATATGGCGGTACTTTGAAATTTGAATTATGGCGGCTTGTTTCAATATTTGAATATGACAAAAGTTTGCCATTTTATGGAAAGGGGTGGCCGGGCGGTAAGATAATGGACTCAAAATCGAAGGATTCTAGGTTCGATTACTACCTACCCAACCATTCCTATTTTTTAAGGATGGGAAAAACGTAATAACTAAAATAAAGAACACATTTTTTTTCATACTCACAATTATCACATTTGGTGATTTTTTTTCATATTTATTATACAACTTTGTGATACACAGAACGGCAGGCGCTAAGCTCCAATGCCTCTAGACACAAACATAAAACATCCTAGTTAACGAGGCATAAATACTGTCAGGGCCTAGTGTAGAATAATCGTCGTATGACAGAGATTTACACTTCTTAGGCAAAGAGTAGGAGGTATTTTTCCTTTCTTACGCCGGCTATGTATACATTTCTTGTAAAATCCGATATGTGATAATTGCATTACGTATCAGTGTCTCTATAGTGTTCTTTTAACACCCCAACTTTTTTGTAATATAGGCAGAGGTGATGAAACTGTATGTTTTTATTGCGGGGGCGGACTAAGAGACTGGGAGGAATCAGATGAGCCCTGGACCGAACATGCCCGATGGTACCCGAACTGTTTGTATGTGACATATATTAAGGGTAAACAGTTTATTCAAAAATCCAGGCGTCAGATAACAACCGAAGAAGCTGAGGTACGAATTAATTTAATTTGATTCATAGTAAACAGATAAAGTGAAATTCAGAGCTACTACATACAGACATCATGAAAATAACAATCATTAATTTTTTCTGCAAGACTATGAGACATCAGTGTCGAAAAAACGTATAAAGTACTTTTCTATTTATATTAATAAAAGAGAACAATTATCAATAGTTCAGTAGTTACAAACATTCTCATTCACCTGTTGTTACTGATTTCAGATACCACGAGTATATATGCAGGACAGCTTAAGTACAGCAATATTGACTTCAGAGGATGACAATGAGTAAAAAATATAAATATTATATATATTTTCCTAATAAACAACAGCAGTAGCAACTGGAGTTAAGTGTTATTAAACCATCACCACTACCCGTACTCCCTATCCTACATTATGTCTAAAAGGAGATGTCTTCGAAGCAATATGTTCCGCTGCGAGACGTGTTCAGACAGTCGCCTATTGCATAAAATTATACTCAATTAACGGACTAGGCCCTCGCCACCCTCATAGTAGACAGTCGTACACACTGAACTTGTGATGGAAGGTTCTGCTGTCTTACTTTTATGAGACTGTGGGTATCAATTCCTCGTATGCTTTACATTTCGTAGATTTAAAACTAACAAAGAGTTTGTTATTATATAATATATTGTATTTATTAGTTTGTTGTTATATAATATATTTCATTTATTAGTGACACCTGTTACAAA
>BLKM01011629.1:0-86802 GCA_013340265.1 Coptotermes formosanus | reverse complement strand
CTGGCTCAGGATAGGGACAGGTGGCGGGCTCTTGTGAATGCGGTAATGAACCTTCGGGTTCCATAAAATGCAGGGAATTTCTTGACTAGCTGAGAAACTGTTAGCTTCTCAAGAAGGCCTCTGCTCCATGGAGTTAGTTAGTTAGTTAGTTAGTTAGTTAGTTATGATCATTTTACCATCATTGCTATGCAGTGAGGGACTGAGTGTTGTGAAGTAAATCACCATAAATACATTTCAGTATTTTAAAAATAACGGTATCTGAATTATTCTGTTCCTTTGAGAAACTGAGCCATGTGTTTGATTTGCAGCTTTGGCACTGGCAGAGCTGAAGAGTCACCCTAAGTACAAGGAGCTTCGCGAAAAGTACATGAAGTGGTTAATGGAGACAAAACAGGAGGAGAGGGCAGGTGAACTTAAAGAAAAGGATGGTGACTATGATGCAGCACTCAGCTTGTATCTCAAAGCTGGTCTTCCCACAAGGGCATCTAGGTGAGATACAGTTTTTGTGTGTAGAACTTACAATGCCTGCTTCTTTTCAGGAATTAAAGGTACAATTGCCTTGTAACTTAATGAAATGTCAAGCCATGAAGATATATGGGGGCATGTGGGAGCTGTATGAACTTAACATGATGGTAGAATGAGCTTCATGCCCAGCCACTTTACCCGCAGGGAGAGAGCCCCTCACACTTGTTGGATATGGGACTAGATTGGCCACAGAGGCTGTCTGGACATTTTGGCAAGGAGCAAAATTTCTTGCCTTTGCAAGGAATTGAACTCTGGACCATCTGGTCCAGAGCATAGTCATGACACTGACGATGCTAGCCTGGCTCCCAACAACAGATGTGTATTACAGTAAATGAAGACAAATAATGTATAAGATTAGCAAAGAACGCATTTTAAAAATGTATGGCCTGGCAGGTTGGTGCAGCAGTAATGTTCTTAGACCATGGGTCTGCAGCTCGTGGCCTTTCAGGTTGTATTAAGCAGTCTGCAGCCATATTTGTAAATTATGTATATATTGTAAAAATTATGCAGTAGTTTAGGTGCTTAGGTATGCCTCTTATTGTGGCCCGTGAGGCAGCCCACAAAAATGGGTTTGGCCCTTTGCCATAAGAAGGATAGATGCCCATGCTCTAGACTTTTATCTCGAAGTGCCTGGTTTTAATCTTGGTTGGGACAAAAATTGTCCAGGCTGATGATTTTTGTAGTTTATCTCAGGTCTTTCCAGGTAAATGCTGGAGGTAGTACCCTGATTAGGTCATTGCTGCATCCTGCCAAATTGTTCCCAAATTATCACTGATTAACATACCATTTAGTGACAGGATTGTTAAATTAACCAAACTGAAATATGAGTTTCAAGTACACCCTTCTACTCTTGTTTAGTCCCTGGAATTTTCTAGTTGTTCATTATATAATGACTGTGATCCATTTTCTGCATTCTAGATTGGTCCAGAATAATTCAGTGATGCTGCAGAATGATGAACTGGTGGCTAAAGTTGCATCGGCTCTGCTGCGTGGCGAGTTGTTTGAACAGGCAGGAGAGCTTTATGAGAAAGTGAACCAGACTGAAAAGGCTTTTGACTGCTATAGAAAGGCTCAGGCGTTTCCAAGAGCCATAGAACTGGCTCGAATTATTTCGCCATCAGGTAGTCAGCTATTTACACCACAGGAGAATGACTCATGCATTTCCAAGAGCCACAGAGCTGGCTCCAAGTATTTCACCATTAGGTGCTTAATCATTAACCTCACTGGACAGTGGCTCAGACATTTCCAAGAGCCACAGATCTGCCTCAGTTTGTTTTATTGCGATATACTGTATCATTTTTCTCAATTTTAAGGATGTGGGCGGCCATGACTGTGTTTAGTTATTGCTAGTTACATTGCCCTTTATTATTTTCTGCTTTTTTGTGTATAAAATAGCAAACAGTTTGTAATTAAAGACGAACAGAAATAGCTACTTTGATGAAAATCATATTTTGCTGTTCACAGTACATGTATGTAATGCTTTTATTTCTTGTGTCTATACTTGGGTATGAGAGAGTTGAAAGGGGCCCCACTGCTTATTGGGTTTGTTGCATTTTTAAACACTTTGAGAAGCCGATCAGATTTTTGTATATTTTGCTGTATATTGTGCCAAACTAACTACTAAAAACACCAATTTTTATATCTTTGAATATTTGTGTAAGTTACGGTCAATAAGTGCAAATAATATGATGGCTTTTAGCATTTTATTAATTACAGAATTTTTCTTGTGGGCTCTTCAGTTTGTGGTGATGCTAAAATATTCCCTCACAGCCATGCCTGACAGAATGTGTTGTAATTTTGGTTCCTTGCAGAAGTTGTACACTTAGAGGAACAGTGGGGAGACCATCTGGTGGCCAACAAGCAGCTGGACACTGCTATTAGTCATTATATTGAGGCTGGCAAGACCTTGAAAGCACTGGAGGCAGCTGTGGCGGCAAGACAGTGGAAAAAATCTGTGCAGATCATTCAGGTGCCAGCGTATGTTATGTAATACAGTATATTGTTCGAGGTTTTATTTGCTTTACCTTTTCATTTAATTAATGAACTGAAGTCGTTGTGGGAGCTGGGATGGCATGGTTGGTGAAGTGATTAAGCTATGGGCTGGACATCTGAGGAATCATGGTTTGATTCCTGGCAGGTGCAAGAGACTTCTTGCCTCCAAAACACCTAGCATGGTTCTGAATCTGCACCCAGCACCATCAGGAGAACCTTATATCTCACAGTTACCAATAAGTGTGTACCATTTAAGCTTTCACCGTGACTGAATTGAATAAAATTTTCTCAAGCTAGCAGCCACATCAGGAGGCTAAATGGCGAGTAAATGCTTTTCTCACCATTTAACCACCTGACTTGGCTACTAGCATGAGAAAATTTTATTGAAGTATGTGCAGGTTCGACACCACTGTTCTCATTCATCCAAGATCTATGTGTACTTTGCATTGTTTTTGATTCTGTAGCAGGTGGGATTTGATGTTCTTATGGCATTGCCAATGAATATTGCTTTCTTTTGTGATGTAATGTCAAATAGTGTGGAAGAAATTTACTGACGCACATCCATCAGTAAGTTTCTGCTGAACTATATGACATCACAAAGCTGCAGATACTGATCTTCAGCATGTTTCTTGACCAGCTGAGCATCTATGACTTTCTCAAATGAGACCCTGCTCCATAGAAGTGGTCATTTGACCAGCTGTTAACTTTCTGGGGATATCCCATACAAAGAGGCTAACCAAGAGTAAAATTGAAAGACAGCTTGTGAGGAAACCTAACTTCTTGTACATACTTTTCCCAGGTTTTTGATGATCCCAAAGTTGTTGCCAAATACTATGCCCAACTTGGACAACATTTTGCATCAAACCAAGAGTACTCAACAGCTGATCAGTTGTATGTTAAGGCAGGAATGTACAAGGAAGCCATCAATATGTACAATCAAGCAGGTAAAACTCTAGGCTGTAGTAATGGGCTCACTGTTACTGCCATCTTAATCATAGCAAGACACTATTATAATTTGGCACTGGTAGATTGTGTGGGGCACCAGCTTCTTTCCTGTCATGAAAATTAGAAGTGGCTGATGTTATGAAAAATTTTAAAATTACTTTCTGTGTATGATATTGGATATACATTGACTGTATGTTTAATATTTTTTACATGTGTATATTGGTTTTCTGATATGAGAAACTGTGTTGGAAGTGCAATACAGGTGAAGGTAAAATTGCCCCCATATTTAATTAAGCATATTGACATTAAGACTTTATGGGGGTAGAGAGGCAGCACCATGCACTAGATAGAGGTGGTTGGTTGTTTTCACACCCTGGCTACTTTATTTCTGGGGCAGTACATCTGGTGTGCATTGGTGAGGGTTTGTGTGGGCCACAGAGCCAGTGTGGATGCTGTGCAGAAGAGAAAAATCTCTTGTATTTATTGACATGGGCATTGAAAACTGTCACATTTTCCTTTGATGACCCTGATTCATTATTAATACAGTAAGTCCTTGTTTAAAGTTGGGGTTATGTTCCTGAAAATCACAATGTAGACTGAAACAATGCAGCATGGAGCACTTTGTCCTATAAGAATTACAAGTAATTAAATACACATAAATTAAAACTACCAAGAAAACAACGTCATTCTGGTTAGGCCAACATCCATCAAATCTTTGGTCACTAAACTTTGTCAACTTTAAAGAAAAATACTGCCAATCTGGTGGTCGTGTGGTCTAACGTGTAGGTGTGTGGCCGCTTGCTTGCTGGGATTGCGGGTTCGAATCCTGCCGGCAGCATGGGTGTCTGTCTCTTGTGTATGTTGTGTGTTGTACAGGTAGAGGCCTCTGCAACAGGCTGATCCCTCATCCAGCAGAATCCTACTGAGAGAGTATGTGTCATTGACTGTGATCAGGTGCAACAGTAACCCTCCACACCTACAATGAATAGGTAGAAGAAGTTGGACTAAAAGACTAAAGCAAAGTAATGTTATCTGAGGGAAACGATAAAGTATGTCTGCCTGTATATAGTTTCTGGTGGTCTTGCCATATAGATTGACTTATTTCAGGGGAAGTACACTAAGTCTTGTAGGTTCTTTCCATTAATTCTTGTTAAAATTTTTATAATTTCAATTGATTTTGTTTTCTGCTTATTTATGTTTCCTATCCATTCCCTTATCTCACAGTGTACTACATTTCTCCATGCATTTTGTAGGTGAGTGGGACAAAGCCCATAAACTAGCAATGCAATACCTGGAACCTAATGAGGTAACAACAATGTACATCTCTCATGCCAAAACTCTAGAGGAGCAGGGGAAGCTTAGAGAAGCTGAGAAATTGTACTTGTATGTACCTGAACCTGATATGGCCATCTCCATGTACAAGAAACATCATCAATATGATCAGGTAAAAAGACTCAAAACTGTATTTTATTTTGCATGAAAAACTCGATCAGAATGTGGTACATGGTCCAAATTAGACAGGCATTTATATGGTTCCTATTACCATGTCGATCCCTGACTGGAATCCATGTTGCATTACTGTGTTGATAATTATTATGTAGTGACAGTTATTTTGGAAGAAGCAAGTCTGAAGATGGGGACCAGTCCGGTCCCTTAAATGTAGTAGTGTGTTAAATTTTAATGCATACAATGGGAAAAGTCTATAAAGAAAATGAGTGCCTATAATGCATTATTTCAGGCTGCAGCCATAGTGAAAATGGGATCTTTGCTCTTCTGGGATGTTATGCAGCGCAGATTTTTAGTTAGTTACCGATGTTTTGGAACAGCCTATTGGTTCCATTTTCAAGGCAGATGGGACTGATGGGTTGTCCCAAAATGTTGGTTAGTAACTTCCAATCTATGCTGTGTAACATACCAGAAGAACGAAGATCTTGAGTTCATGTAATTTAAGCTGCTTTTTATATTGCAGATGATACGCTTGGTGGGCCAGTACCATCCTGAACTGGTGCAGACAACACATATGCATCTGGCGCAAGAGATGGAGGCAGAAAACAACTGGAAGGGCGCAGAACAACATTACCTTAATGCTGGAGACTGGAAAGGGGCTGTCAATATGTACCGGGCCTCCAGTATGTGGGAAGATGCTTACAGGGTAAACAGACATAATGACACACTTGCCATATTCCCTCAAATGTAATGTTCACACTAATATTGGAATGCTTGTTTGTCAGCAGTTTTGTACTTATCACTTTTTTAGGTAAAATAAACTACTGTCAGTGTATTGGATGAGTGGGGATTGACGGTTACATTCCTGCCTGCAGCACAGACTTTTTTCACTTTGAGTTGTTACATTCTGCTGTGTTACTTCTATGCAATGTAAGTACAATTCCATATCCCTATTAACACAGCCGATTTACTGTCACTTTTTGTAAGCTGTCAATAAATTGTCTATGTTAAGCAGCATATGGAATTGTACTTACATTTGTGTAGGGACTTTTTTTTCTTTGTTCGGTCTAGAATGGCTGTCAGAACCACCCATTTCCTCTGCAACACTGCAGTACTGGGGACTGTCCATTTAGGGTGCTAGGGTGCATTATGTGAATAGTTTCTGATGTTGCAGGTTGCTAAGAACAAAGGAGGGCAACAGGCCAGCCAGCAAGTTGCATTCTTGTGGGCTAAATCTTTAGGAGGAGATTCAGCTGTCAAGCTCCTTACAAAGTTCAATCTCCTGGAGATCTCCATTGATTATGCTTGTGAAATTTACCAGGTATGGGAATTCTTAAGTATGGTGGAATATGATCTGTGATTACTACCTCTTCATAATGGCTACTGTTTGAAACACTAACTTTACTGGCATTCCTTCAAATTCCTCTGTGTATGTAATAATAACTTGAAAATTTTGTGAGATTTTCATGATACTTGGGATGAATCAAATGTCAGTAATGGAAATAACAAAGTACACTTCATATAAACATGTTTTGTTTTTATGTGTTTATTATTATGAATAAAAATTCTGGGACTTAAATAAATTTCTAATGTTTTTTTCTTTCGCTAGTTTGAGTTTGCATTTGATTTGGCACGCACTGGGATGAAGTCAAAGATGTCAGATGTACACTACAAATATGCGATGGCTTTGGAAGATGATGGAAAATTTGAGGAGGCTGAAAAGGAATTTGTGAAGGCTCATAAACCCAGGGAGGCCGTTCTCATGTGAGTAACATTTAAAGCTATGTAATATAAGCAAAAACGGATAGAGAATTTAGCAGAGTACTAATGGATGGAAAAAGCAGATGTGCTGACATGCATTGAATGTTGTCAGTAAAGAGAGATGCATCAGAGTGAGGCCAACTGGACATAGGATCAATTTTAACCTACAGTTGTTTCTCAGTACATGAAATCGAAATGCTTCTAGCAAACTGGATTTCAAAACAGTAATGTAATGAAAAATATAAAAATGGGTCTAGTAGAATTCATTAATGTGGCAACCATAGGGCTGGATAGGTGCCTGTTTATCAAACAGTGCCTTTACTGACCTTAGTTCTTGCAAGCAATATTTTGTTACTGCTCCTGCATTTGGGCTGCACAACTAATCACAAAACTTCATTTGGATATCTCCTTCTGCTGCTGGTTCAGGGACATCTGTGTTTTGTGGAGACTTCTCAGTTCCTACCAGGGATGGTGATGTTTCTGAGGAATCATTAAAGTTATGTGTCATCTCTTGCCAGCAGTGCCTTGTTTACTTATCTTAGGATCTTCTGAAACAATTATAATAGCCACGATTGGCTCATTAACCCTTTAAAGACGAAACGTATCTGTTTTATATAAGGACTCAGTGCGTACCGCGCTGTAAACACTCCCCACTTCGGTTATAAAAACCAGTCTCTTAATGTTTTATAAAGCAAAAGTTGCTGTTTGTTCTGAGATCCGTACAAAACACATAAACGCAATGTGGGCACCAAGTAGAATTTTTTAATGTTAAACCTTGTCATATGTAAAGTTATCACTAGGCTTCAAAAGGTTAATGTGCAAATAACACACGATATAGTCATGTAATTAACACATATAGTGGTTGTTATTGAAGCCCAAAGTTTCGGACTTGGAAATATTTTGTTTATCTGCTGAAGTGTCAGGATTTCCGAAGCATCAGCTCCTGGATTGAAGGAATTCTACTTTAGTTGGTTGTACATGCTAGTATTAAGATGAATGTTTTAGATTTTAATTTTACGCAGTGGTGACAATTTAGAGTCTTGTCATGTGAGTTATGCCAATATGTAGCTTCATACATGAGTGCTAGTATTGTGGTGGAGCCTCTTGCTTCCATCTTCAGGGTAGATATAGACAGCAGGTCACTCATAAAGGTACACAGTATCATAACTTGGACGAAAGACCACAATGTAAAAATAAATATTTGTTTGCTTGTAATTCATTTAATAAAGCTTTTCAAGTGCATAAATTATAACACTGAATGGCAACAAAACTTGAACTAATGTAGTGGAAAGTATGTGGAAGAACGTGGTTGTGTTCTGTTAATGTACATTCCTTTGAAGATAACTGTCCATGAGGTTGAGACTCTAACTACAGTCCTACTGATTGTGAAACAGGAATCCTCATGTCTCAAATGCAACCTTTGATTGTAAAATCAAAGTTATGTTTCCAACAGTGTATCCTGTAACAACAATAAGGTCCGTTTCCCTCCCTGTTATCTGTTATAGGTATATCCACAACCAGGACTGGGCGAACGCGCAGCGGGTGGCAGAGGAGCATGACCCAGATTCAGTAGCAGAGGTTCTGCTAGGTCAGGCCAAGGATGTATTCAGCTCTAAGAATTACCCTCATTTTGAGTCCTTATTACTGCGGGCGCAGAGACCTGAGCTCATCATCAAATATTACCAGGTGACACCCAGGGAAAACACTGTCCTATTTTGCAGTGCTTGGCCATTTTGTTTAATTAAGGAGGGTACAGGCCTTTTTATAGGGACAGCTGACTGAACTGTTGTATTCCAATATATTGATTTTCTGTACTCGTCATGACACATTCGACTAATGTGGTATACACACATTTTCAGAAGCATTCTTTATGATTTTGTATACCCAACTATTGGGTTGTTCTTGTGCTGCATATTCCCTGGTTAAAATTTGGCTCAGTGACTGGTTGTCTTGACTGAGGTTTGCTGGTTTTCCTAAAATCTACAATTTAAATGCCAGATAATGCCACTTTGTTACACATGCCTTTTTCTTGAGGTCTTCACTCTTCTGGGATGTTACACAGTGTGTATTAGTATATTTTACATATGTATCCGTACAGCCTGTGGGTCCCATATTCTAGGGTCTAGCAATCCAAGAAGAGTAGAAAGATGGCACATCTCTGGATGTGACATAGAGTAGCCTAAATTACACCATGGTAGGTGCCTGAAATCTTGCATAGTGAATGAAGGCCTCAACTACGTCGCGGCAGAAGCCTGAAATCTCATATAGTACATTCTTCTAGGGCTGCTTGACCCTTTAAGATGAAACCAATAGACTGTCTCGAAACGTCAGTAAGCAGCTACCAACCTATGCTGCCTGACATCCCAGAAAAGTGAAGGCCTCAGCTACACCATGAAAGAAGCCTGAAATGTTGCGTGTTTCTTCATTATTCATTGATAATTGTATCATTCAGTGCTATATAATGTGAGGTGTTAAAGTGTCATTAAATAGTTCAGTGATAAAAACACATTCTGTGTGCCTTTATATTCATTTATTGCAGATACAGATCTGTTTTGTAAGACAATCAGGAAGGCTGTTATATTGTACAGTGTCATTCTGTTAAATGTGAGGCATATCCAGAAATCGTCATGTATATTCCAACAACTGCGCTGTAACTATATAGTGCAGTTGTTTTACTGCACGGAACGTGAGTGATGTTAAATATACAGAAATATTTCAAATAGGAAGTTGTAATCCTAATGGGACTGTATTTTATGTCAAACATAATTCTTTTTTACAATTGGACACTCCTGAGAAAATCAGTGTCAGTTTAGCTTGGACTTCAGTAATGTAGAGGCCATGTTCAACTGAAGTAAATTCACCTGTGTACTTCTGATACCAAACTTAATTGAAATTCATTCAGTGGTTTCAGACATTAAATTTGATGACAGACACTGTGTCTCTTGTTAGGAGTTCAAGAAATTGATGTGAAGGATTTATAACAACATCAGTTTCTCTGTGTCATATATCTTGCAGGATTCAGGGATGTGGGTGGATGCACTGAGAGTGTGTCGTGAGTACCTTCCCAATCATCTACCCGCACTGCAGGCTGAGTATGATCAGGTGGGTGCAGAGGGGTCCAGGGATGTCGACAGTCTCTTAGCTCAGGCCAAAGAATGGGAGCAGAATGGAGAATACAAAGCAGCAGTGGACTGTCTTCTGAAGGTATATTATGACTCTTGGTACCTGCCTACCTGTCTTTAATGCTACTGGCTTACAGGTTCTCCAACTTACTTTTACAAGCAGGCTTCAGTTCTTGTACATGAAACTAATTTACCTGTTATATAATGTGCCTGGTTTGTGAGTAAGTGGCAGTTGGTGGTAGTTATGCCAGATGGCAGTTATGCAGTAGTGAGGAGGTTGAAAGGCATTGTACTTTGATGATAAGATCTGTCAAGCTAGGAACTTTTAGGATTTTATGGAAAATTTTAGAAAAACAAATTGTCATCTGTGACTTAGTCTCTTCGCTTTATTACGTACCATTCTTCCTCTCTGAGTTTACTTATTATATCATTGAAATGGAGGTGGCATATTCCTAGAGCTTCACATCCTGTAACATCCCAGAAAACCGTAACATTAATTGCCAGCAGTAGGAGAACCTGTAATCTTATGAGTTCATGCTGTTTCAAAGGTTTTGTCAAAGTATAACCATTTGTTACTCAAATAAATTTTGATTTGCATCTGTAAAATTATTTCAGGAATGCCACGTGGTCAATAAGTGGTTTTATATGCTAGTGCTTAAGGGGCCAGTTATTATGTGTTCATATTCCATAAACGTTTGAGGTTTTGCAATGTTCTGCAGAAACTTAACACAAGAATATCAGCTCTGTAAGTAGAAACCAGCACTAAAGGTGTTATGTCAGTTGATCAGGCAGTCAGTAAAAGTGGGTTTTTTACACCATTATTACCCTGTATGTAGTGGTATATAATGAACACATTAGATACAAAACAAATGACAGACTCAAATGTGTGGTGATTTATTGCAGGTGAACACAAGTATCACCAAAGACCAAAGTACCATAATCAAAGCCTGGACTGAGGCAGCGGAACTCACAACAAAATACCTTGAAGGCCAACAGGCTGTGGAAATGGCTAAAGTGTTAGGTAGGTAGAGCCCAGGCAGGAGCAGGCTGTGGCATCAGGCACAATTTAAAATGATGTTTATTTGCTGATTGACACAGTCAAGCTGCTGGCTTTTCTGCTTTTTATTCTGAACATCCTAATTTCAGATCTTAGCCCAAGACCGGCTATTCTAATTACATCCAGGCAAACGATATTGTAGTAGCTCAAGTCAGGTCATGATCACTTTATTTCACATCACTTCCAGTCCATTATTCACTAATCACCCTAGCATTTGATGCAATACAGTGTGAGCTACTTCAGAGTCGTTAAATAAACCATTAATAAATAAAGATAACATTCTTTTTTACTTGAGTATTTTTATACTGAACTTCAACTGTATAAACAGAGAGGGACAATATTTAGTTTGCTTGTTGTCTAATTGCTGGATCTGTACCCAAAAGTAGTTTTTTATCTGTAATACAAAATTCTTCTGTCCTGTCTACCTGATGGTTGCTAAGAGATCATACAAGTTGCAGTAATACTGAAAGTCATCTGTAGTTGGATACAACCACGAAGTTTTGTGTCATCTTACTTGTTTGTACTTGATGACTTACAAATAAATTACACATATAATGCACAGGTGTGTCTAAGATGTGTCTCTGTACACAGTTGCATGTACCTAGCTCCAATTGTTCATTGTCACCATGAAACCAAAACCTAAATGAAGTGTTAGCACAGCTATGATTTTGTTCTTTTGTGTTCCGCAAAAATATTAGCTTAATAAAATTGCATATTCTTACAAGGTGGGACACATCATTTCTGGAACTAACATATGTGCCTGAAGTGTCAATCCTACCTCACAAATGTGCATCTCTGCCATGTTATTATTACTGATTATAGGGAATTAGAAGATATGGCTTTTTTAGGTTCTCTGGTAGTCATGCTTTGTGAAAATATGTGAACTGGTTCAAAGTTGAAATGGTCTCAAAGCAGCGGCATAGCCATGTTTCTTGGCACCCAGGGCAGGTTATCACAATGGCTGCCCTTAAGAGAAATTATGAATTAAAAACTCACAATCATTCATGAAATTTCCTTTTATTTGCTTCAGTAATTTAAAATTTGGTGAGTGCAGAAAATCAAATTTTTTTTTTTTAAAATATTCATTGTGCCTCCCAATTTGCCACCGTTTTGACTCTGCTACCCATGGTAGCCACACCACTCATCCTCCCCTGGCCTTGCCACTGTCTCAGAACACCTTTTTTTTTTGCCCCTTTTCTGGAAAGGAAGCTGTGCTACAAAGATGAATAGTTATATATATTTCTGGCATTATATCTTGGTTAACTATAAGTACTGGGTTCTAATAATCGTAATGCTTGTGTAGGATGCATTGTCTATATGTTAGTCATGAGTGTGTGTGCACATGTAATTCACAGGGCCACGTTTATTGGGTGTACAGCAACATAACCTGGCTGCTCAGGTGTATTTAGGAGTAGATATGATAAAGGAGGCTATTGACACATTTATCCATGCTGAGGAATGGAACAAAGCTAAAAGAGTGGCGAAGGAGCTGGAACCAAGGTAAAGAAGTTTTCAGTGTAATAACATTAGTGGAAAATTGTGCTCCTGTCTGAAATACATAGGGTTTATAGCAGGATTACATCCACAAAGATTCTATCATTTTGCATGAAAACTTTCAGTGTGAGTTTCACAAACCTTATGGTGCTCCTACCTCAGTCATATTATTGCAGCTACTATGGAAGCAGACAATCTGGTTGCAGAAACATGCTGATCTACACACACATGAGTTTGTGCACAATCCCAACTTGTGACACCATCCTAGGCTTGCTAAAATTACATGCACTTGAAGCCGGAGACTTTGTGGAATTAATCCTACTATACTTTCATTGCATGGATGCTTCTTTGCTTGAATTTGTTAAATATATGCTATATTGGAAGTTCTGCAATTCTGATGTTGGTATGTCACACACTGCAATACCCAGTTTTTGGACTTCACCCGTGATCTGCTATTCTGAACAGAATACGGCATTTCAGAAAAATGGATGTTTTTATCATCAGGTGAGAGAGGTGGGATACAGCTTTCATCTGAGGACAGAAACAGTTTCACTTCCCAAAATGTTTTTTTTCTGTTCAGTTCAGAATACTGCAAGATGGACGTAGTTTTAAATGTACTGTGTTTGAAATGAAGATTGTAGCCAGGTCACTGTTTCAAAATATTGCTTACACTTTTCATTGTGTGCATTGTGGTAATAAAAATAATCACTGCTACTTGTTTTATGTGAGCCGGGATAGCATAGTCAGTATAGTAATTAGGCCGTGGGCTGGACAGTTCAGGGTTTGAACCCCTGTAGGGACAAGAGACTTTTCTCTTCTCTGAAACATCCAGACTGGCTTTGGGGCCCACCCAGCTTCCATGCGATGGGTACCAGGGTTCTTTCCTGGAAGTAACCACTCACCTGTACCTAGCAATGAGGTTAAGAATGAGTGGAGCTACACCTTTACTACCCCGTATATGCCTTCACAGCATGGACAGGAACAACTTTACCTTTTTATTACTGGTTTTATATCACCTGCAGAGGCTGAGGAGCAACTGCTCCATTTCCTCCATCTTGAATCTGGTTTTGTTTAGAAGGCATAAATTTTAAGTAAATTACATATTTCTGTTTCATTTCTTCCTGGTGGGAAGATCAGAGAAGCTTGTTTCAGTACAGGGTTGTCTATTTATTCATTATCTGTCCTGTAGCTTGGTAGCCTGCACCATTCTGCTACATGGTGCATTGCTGCCATAAGAGTAATAGCATATTCTTAATGCCAGGTAAGCTATAGTCACATATTATGTTTAGGTTTAAATTGGTTTGCCTGTTCTAATTGTTTAGTTATGAAGAATATGTGGATGATCGGTACAAGAATTGGCTGAGAAAGCAAGGTCGAGCTGAACAGTTGGCTGATGTGGACATTATAGGCGCTCTGGACCTTCTGGTAGAGCAGGGCCAGTGGCTCAAATGTCTTGAAACGGCTAAGCAGAATGGGCCTCAGGTGCTCCATAAGTACGTAGCACTTTATGCTACACAACTGATAAAGGTAAAAATCATTTATTATTGAATGATTAATTATCAAAAAAACTTCTGTATTTAGCTAACAAACTGACCGAATTACCAATTTCATAACTGTCTACATGGCGACTCTCTCCATTATGTTGACTGTGCCCAGGAATGTTATTGATAAAATATCCTGTGGTTTCTCAATATAGGATGGTCATCCGCTGGAGGCATTGGCGCTGTATGTGAAGTACGATGCACCGTGCTATTCTCAGAACTATAACATCTATAAACGCATTGCAGTGGACATGTTTAACATGTCTGGGTTGAGTGGCCCAGATGCTTATAGTAGCTGGGCAAAACTCCGAAACATGTTGCTGAGGCTGGTAAGTATAATTTGTTTGGTTTGTGATAAGACCTTTCAGACCTTCCATTTCTTTCTAGTTTTCACTGAAAATTACTTGAATCATGTTATATTGGAAATATAAATAAAAGTAGATTGGAAAGATGCAGTATAATTAAACATTTTCCCCACAGTGACTAGTACCCCAAAATTTGTTTTGGTACGTAAGTAATATGGACCTTCGAATGAATTAAACATTTTAACACTTTCATAGGAACGTTGTGTGTCAAGGTTTATGGACAACAGCTACACATATTTCTTAATCTTAGGACCTTCAGTTATGTGACCCTCAAAATGGACCAAAACAAAATCAAAATTACTTTATAACACCTAGTATAACATAAAATCTAATATAAATTGACATATGCACTCTTCGGGGATATTATGTGGCATTGTGTGGTAATTATTTACAAACAGTTACCATACAATGGCGCGTGGTATCCCAGAAGAGCCGATGTCATCAACATCACGGCAGAAGCCTGAAATCAAAGTCATATAAATTGAAAATATTGCCATACTTTGAGGGATGATACTTACAGATTTGACAAAACTAACTCCATGCTGGAGAATCCTTCTGAACAAGCTCATTATCACTCATCTGGTACAGAAATTCACCACAGTTTATGGAACCTGAAAATACATGACTGCTTCACAGGTACCAGATGCTGGTTTCCATCCTGAGCTACATGAATTCAGTCTACATTTTTGTAACATAGTTCTTTAAGGTTATAGGCAATGCCCCCCCCCCCCCCCCAAATATTTTTTCTACCTAAGAATAGTTTTGCCGATCCCAGTGGCTGCTTGCTTGCTGAGATTGTGGGTTCGAATTCCGTGGGGGGCATGGATGTCTGTCTCTTGTGAGTGTTGTGTGTTGTCAGGTAGAGGTCTCTGTGACGAGTTGATCACATTTTCAGAGGAGTCCTACTGGCTGTGTGTGTGTGTGCGTGACTAATTGTGTGTGATCTAGAAACCTCTACAATGAGGCGGCCTAGGCCTGAGTTGGACTGTTGTGCCACAGGAAAGGAAAAAGAATAGTTTTGGCTACAGAGTTGAAGAAGGGCAAATAAAAAAAAAATTGGGGTGAGAATGGGGGAAAGGGGTGTGTGTATAGTAAGGATTGGGTCAAACCAATCTTCCCTCCCATTGTTATTGGCCAAGTTGTGCCTATGTTTAAGATCCATTTTAATATTATCTTCCCATTTGTGCCTTGGTTTTGATGTGGTCCCCTATCTTCAGGCTTTCGAACCAAAACTTACATGCATATCTGACCTCTCTGTTACGTCTCTGTCATATCCTCTTTCCATTTGCTGACCTAATAATATGTGATGAACAATACAGATTATGTAGCACCCCATTATGCACTTTTCTCTAGCCTCCTGTTACTTCCTACCTCTCACATCCAAATGTTCCCTATTCTCAGACACCCTCAGTCTATGTTTGTCCCTTGAAGTAATGGTTATTTATTCACTGATGGAGACTGAAGCCATGAAGATTTCATCTGATGCCGGTAGTGCCGTACATGATGAATTTGACACGCTGCTGGTCATCAGTCACTACTATGCAGCGCGATGTGCCTACAAGGAAGTTAAGACACTGGATCACCTGGTAGCCAAATTGTCCACCTCACTGCTCAGACACACGGATGTTATTCCTGCAGACAAAGCCTTCTTTGAAGCTGGCATTGATAGCAGGGTGGGTATTATGTTATATTTCTCGATTGATTTGTGAATTTATGAGCCATGCAAAATTCATGTAAATTAAAATCAGATGATCAGGGTGACATCTCTATTCCTATGTTGTTTACCCAACATATATATGGGTGTGCTTTATTTATTTGTTATGCAGTGAGTGGGTAGTTTTGTAATTTTGACACTTTACATTGTTAGTACTGATAATTATCAGTAACTTCCTGTTGATTCATTCATTCTGTTGAGTTCTCCACACAGCCTGATCACATGTTTCCTGTTGCAATTCCCATTATCCTCTCTTTTCCTTAAGGTCATCCAGCAGCTTCTTACATCTTCTTCCTTGTCTTTCCGTCACTTTATTCTTCCCTCTATCTCTCCTTCAATAATGTGTTTTTAGAAGGCAGTACTTACACAAGATGTGACCAATATAGTTAGCTTTTCTTCGTTTTATTGTTTGTAGGATATTCCTGTCCTCCCTGATTTTCCTGTTGATATATTTCATGAAATAATTTTTATCCCTTGTGTTGTGTGAAACAAAATGACCAATCAAAGGAAAACTGTGAAATTTTAGTTCAGTGATGCCACCTAATTTTTGTCATCTGCAGGCTGTTGGGCAAGAGAGTGAAGCATTTGTATTCCTGAACCACTACCTTGATTTATGTGAAGCAATCGAGGAGGGAAACGTGGACTTGCTTGACTACAGTGACTTCAATAACACTGACTTCCCCGTGGAAATTCCATTGCCAGCAACTCTCCATGTTTCATCTCAGGAGCATGAGGAAGTCAAAGAATGGGTGCTGGCAATTTCCATGGACCAGAAGGTTGATCAGGTGAATGCGGTGATGATTTTATTGTCCATTCTGAGAATATGTCATGACATTCTCTTCAGTATAATATACATTTGTACCCTCCCATAGATGATGTTAGAATGACTGAATCAAGGAGGATGAAATGGGTGGGGTATTTAGTGCACATGAGGTAGATGAGAAATACATACAAAATTTATTTACAAAATCTGAATGGAGGAAACCACTTTGGATGCTTAGACATATACGGGAAATAAGGCTAAATTTGAACTACAACAATCACCGAACAAAATGCACAAAACAGGATAATGCAATCCAGTGTACTAACTTGCATGTGACTTTCTATTATGTCACACCAACATGTGACCTACATCCAAGCGTTCTCCCCCTGCATGCTTCCCATACCTTAGCACCATGGCAACCTCCATCACACACTTGCTGCCTTCCGTACACTGGTATGTGTCTTGCAACCATTATTCTAATTAATCATTCTACATGGAATACTTCCAGTGTACTTCTAAGTTCTTCTACACATTACACACAATATCAAGCTTGAACCACCTAGAAATAATTAGATGTGTTTTATACAAAACTATTTGATGTACTCCCTGGTGATGAACCTATAAAGTTTGCAACAGGTAGGATTTTCATTGTTTCAATATAATTATGAATAAATAAATGACAAATTGTGTGCATTTTGTTGGTTGATTTTTGTAGTTGACTGATTATAATGTATGGACTGAAGAGCATAAACTTAATTTGATGTTACAGAAGTATGGTTTCAAAGGTGTAAAATGGATTCACCTGATTCAAGACATGCTGCACAGTGGTAGGCTTTTCTGAACGTAGTAATGCTCTTTAGGCTCCATTAAACAATCACATATCGTGACCAGCTGGATGACTGTCAGCTTCAACTTGAACTTAGTTCTTTGTACTGTATCTCACTGAGAAACTAGGGCAGATTTTTGTGACATAGGCCTATATTGTTTAATTTGTATTTTACTGGTGCATTGCCCTCAGGTTTTGCTGTTGGATGAACGTGGGCTGACTCCATCGTCTCTGACTTCATCCAACAGATCGGGCCCTCCTGCCATACCCTGTGTTGTGTCTGGATACCCTGTCATGTCTCATAGGGGACGTAACCCAGTTGAGTTCAAACGTCCAGGGAAGCAGGCCAATAGGGACGACTGGAACAAACTCATGATGGCTGCCAAGATGGCTCCTGAGACACAGATAACTGACATCCTGTCATTCATTGCAGAGTGGTGTGGAGGGGTTCCTGGCTTTACATTTCAGTGAATGACATACATGTCATTCGATGGTATGTTTCAGTAAAGATGGAATGTGCTGATTGGTACCTTGTTGTGTCAGAATAATCTTACAAATGTTGTTTCCGTCCTTGTGTAGCTGTTGTAAATAATGAAATATGTGCACTGTACTTTAATATCTATATACTTGTACAGAAAGTTGCAGGTACACATTTGGAAGGTCATCAAGTTTATTTTCAATACTGTCTTGGTACACATCTGAGTGGAAGCTGCAGGACTCCTAACAAAACTTTTATTCAAATATTTAGTTTTATTTTTCCCAAAATTTCTGGGAGGGCTGCAGCCCTACAGCCCTTATGGATGAGCCACCCCCTGCTTCTGAGGATATTTGAAGTAAACTGCAGAAGTCTGGCAATAGACGGTTACCTGGGCAAGATTTGAGCTGGGTACCCCTAAATGCTAGTCTAAAGCATCAGCATTTCATTTTATCAGATTTCTGTGGACTGTAAAAATGTTACCAGGAAAATAATGTGGCTTAAGAAGATATTTTTAGGCTTTCTTAAAACCATAATTGTAGTACTTCAGAAATTGTGCCTTGCACTGAAATAATATCATATTGATCAAGGAGAAAAATGACACAGAAATAGCTAATTACAAATTAAATTAAGATAATTAAGGTGAATTTTCTTCATATATTCTGTAAATTTATTGGCCACTCTTACACGGGTGTTGTGATACACAGCTGCAACCATTCGACTTAACCTGTGCATTTTTGCTTGGATCACCATGTGTCTAATATTCTTTTGTGGCTCTTACATTAGCTGCAGAGCATCCAGTGAGCATGTTCTCGCTCAGTAAGCTGCTCTAAGTTACGGTAATCACATTTTGTTTTAAACTGTTAAAAAAACTTTTTAAAGATTCATCAACAACACGTCAGGTGCAAAATAAAGCTAAAAGACATAGAATTGTGGAAAATTTAAAATTAGTTGCTTGGAATGTACACGGGATCATCAGTAAAGCACAGTTAGAAAGTACACTTTAAGTAATATGAAGTGAGACTGATACTGTAAATTATAAACAACCCCATAATACAGTGAAACTCTGTTAAGAAAATTTTGAAAATTCCCAGAAAATCCTACTTCTTAAGTGGGAAATTTCTTAAAAGGGTAATTTTAATGAAATGGGAGAGTTTTGGCACTTTCTTGTCCTGACTTCTTAGGCGAGAAATTTTCTTAACTGGGTTCTTCTTAAGCGAGTTTCACTGTATTCACATGGTAATCTCACGGCACCTCTAGCTAAGATCTGCACAGATAAACCTCAGTTGATCTCGTCATATACATCACAGGCCTAGATGGTCACTGTGAAATCACCGACCCTGCAATGCTGACTAAAGCACATGTACCTCAGCTGCTTCATAATGACAGATTGCTTTCACAAATCACTGTCATCTGGCATAACTGTCATCAACTCAAACACTTGTGGAGTCATAAAGCAAGCACATTATATAAGGTAGATGAAGGTATGAAATAGTTATGTTCATATGCATTAATATTTGTGAGTCATGTGTTTGTGACTCTGAGATTGTGACAACTGAGATATAAGTACAAGTTACTTGTAATTCATTATTCCAGTTAGTGATTCTGTACTTGAAAGGATCTTGTGCAAGGTGAATAGCAGGATTCCAGAATACATCACTTAAAAGATTTATTATTTTTCTAAGCTACTTCTTATTTTATATTGATAAACACTACAATAAAAATATTACAGAGATAACAGCATTTTGGATAATATTTCTTTCACACAGGGAACTCTACAGCTGACTGCAACTGTTAACACAGTGTGAACTAAACTTATGTGAATGAAAATATTTTAGAAGCTAAGGAAACTTCTATGCTGAAGCTTCTTTTTTAATATTCTGAACATATTAATTCACCCTATAGTATGTACAGTAGAGATCCAATTATCTGACCTAAATGAGACCAAAAGATGACTGGATAACTGGAAATGTTGGATAATACGGAAGACTAATGAAAAAGATGAGGATAAATCTAAACTCAAACGTATAACTCAGTTTTTTATTAAATTACGAAGAAAATGCAATAAGGCATCAAATCAAAATATTTCAGTAACAAAAATAATAGCAAATATAAATTAAATTTGTAGAGAAATTTACTGTTTACAAAATGAGTAATGGGTATTTCATTCCCAGCCTCCCTCCTGTTGTGTGTGGCAAGGTCATACCCGTGCCCCAACTGTAATATGTCTGCAGTGGTCACCTCCCTGTGTTGTTCAACACAAGCAAGTGCGGTCCCAATAGCCTTCAATCCCCCATCACGAGTCATTCTATCAATTTTCTCTGCTCCTTTGTTGTCATTCTTCTAAATAGTTGTCGCCAATGTGAGTAATGGGACCTACATAGTTGTGAGTCAGCTGCCGTTGTTCGTCTTGGTTCATCTATTCTTATACGTTATCATTTGTCACACTTTCATAGCCTAGTACAAGTTTAATCAAAGAACAAGATTTTCGTGATTTTCATCCAGTGTCTCTTCTGTTGGTTTACCTTCAACCTGTTGTTCTCTGATCAGTTTCTCCATGACTGTGCTGCTGTTTTTTGCTTAATTCCCCCCAAGCTAGGGGTGTTCAATAAATACCTTTTACGTGTATTTTCTTCAAATTTTCTAACAATGCCCCTCCTTCATCAATTCTACAAGGAGAAGTTCACACTGATATTTTTCTCTTCATTGTTTCAATGGCACCTAGGTCCATAGGTTGACACAGTTAGGCACACTCGGTGGCAGAAAAATCACTTGTATTGCCCTGTCTGTAGTTCCCTTTCATCAGGATCAGGGGGTGTATTGGCAATGACAACTACTGCCCTCCTTTCCATGTTTTTGATGTGAAGCAACTTTCTTCTGAAGGGAGAAATTAAGTATGTATATATGTGTGTGTGTGTATACACACACACACATACACACACACATATATATACATAAAACTTCCAAAATTTAATGTGTCCATCCACACACTTTTTTGCTTATTATACCAAGCTGTAAGTGTGCTGGAGCAGCCATATTTTTGAAGGCATGAGGTTTTTTGGATTTTCCAGTAAACGCAAGTTTTAGTTTATGGAGGTGTTACAACAGGTGAGAGTCATCACAAGTTCTTTGCTTCTTATGTAGTGAGGAGCTGGTTTTTGACAGAAGCATTTTCAAATTTAAATTAGTTTTGCCCCAACTGTGGAACTGCTCACATGATACGCCTTCATTCTTTGTAAGAGACTGAAGTAATTCACTAAATTCAAGACAACATTCCAAATCTGCTGATAATTTTTCTGCACATATGTGGGACTGCCTCACTGCATAATATTTCCTCCAACAATCTACCCAGTCTGCACCAGCTGTGCAGTTGGATTCTCCTTCATTAAACTCTTGTGAAAGACCATTGTTTTCCTTGTGGAAGACGTCCAGTTACTGGCGTGCCTTTCTCTCTTTGTTGTGTGGACCACAAAAATAAAGCTTCTGTCACCTTTTCTTATTCACATTTTCATAATCTTTATTCTTTTCAGACCTTCATTTGAAGCTCTGGTAGAACAGCACTTTTCAGTTTCACTTCTTTTCCTCTTCGCATCACCAACATTAACATGGCCAATAGTATATTCCTCTACGCCTTTGTGCAGTTTTGAGCATTTGTGAGGCCTCTGTTATTGTTCCGTTTGTTCGCTTGTCACGTGACAAGTTAATTAAAAAAATCACTGCTTTATGAGACCTTTCATCAACAAACCAAAGCCACTAACAAGAACATACATAACATGTAGGCAATAAACAATGTAAACACATAAACACCGGCAATTAAAAGGGAGACACATAAACATGATGAGGCGTGTAATTCATTCCATTACATTCTCAGTTGATTGCAGAAAAAATGATTATTGTAAGATGAATATTGATAAATGTAATACCGTGTTCTGATGACATGGCATGTTGGATAAAAAAGAATGTCCGATAACCACAGGTTGGATATTTGGGACTCTACTGTATTCATATTTAAAATTAAATGGTCTGGTAATGATACTCTTGCACCACACCGGTCAGTCTCATGTGAAACAATCCATAACATCACATACTATCATACACTTTCATATAACACACACACACACACACACACACACACACACACACACACACACACACACACACACTCTCTCTCTCTCTCTTTCATCCACACGACATACACAGTACACAGAAATCTCTCTGTATACATCCTGCCAAAAATCTGCTCTCCAGTTTGGCAGTTCAAAAAAACTTAAAGAGTACAATTTTTATCACACTTCACACAGAAATAATGCCAAAGCACAAACATATCATCATGGATGTCCTAGAATAATGTACAACAAAACCTGTAAAGTGAAAGTAACAAGATCAATAAAAGAGATGTACTCTTACAGTACAATGATATTTGTTCTTTGCTGAACACACGACAAATTCATTCATGGTCTAACGCATGGCAATGTTCTATAACTTCAAATTAATCTGCATCTGTATCCTCACTATATGAAGCACTGAGTTTAAGGCTACAACATTACACTGCCTCTTGTCTGCCTTTTTTAATGCACCAAGGTTCCCATTCAAGTCCAAGCAATCAAATTACTATTTCCAAACTCTGTTTATCATTACCTTATTTCACCGTTTTCACTTACTCTTTGTAAAATATGAATACTTGGTGAGACTGATGTGTAATACATGATGCAGTGACCTACCAATATCTTGAAGATTACAATTTTCTGGAATATGATGCTGTGTAGTCTGGTAAAAATTAACCCAAATATCAGAGGAATGCACTCCCCTCCATCTTCAAGGTAGACACAGACAGTAAATTCTTCCAAAACTTTGGTAAATTTATAACACACTACACAGCATAATATCGCAGAATCACTGCTGTGAAAACCTCACATATCACGTAGTAAAATCTTGTTTCATCATGGATAAATACAGCAACTCTGTTCTACAAATGAAGGTGCTGGTACTCATGTGTAAGGATGGACATTTGTTCTGGCTGTAGGATTTATGTTCAACTATGTGTTGAAGCTCTCAAAGTGTCATATATCAAATTCTTCGTAACAGTAAAAGGAATTTTATGCTTACAATCAAGGAACAGTACATCAAATATAAAAGAGTAAGTCTTTATTCTTCTGATGGTGGAAGATACATTCAACTAATGTATGACACCAAGCCAAAGCGTTTAGCTTGCAATACATTTAAAACAACGTATTAAAATAATTAAATTATTTTGATTTCATTACATTTCAAATTTGTGAACACTTTAGTCTACAATACGTAAATTGAGAAGGACTTACCTCAAGTAGGGCCTATACACAAATTTGTGACAAACCACAAGGGTGATATAAAAAAACAGTACAGCAAGCGTGCACAACAGACACACTTATGGGATGATGCAGAAGATGGAGAAGGCTTTGTTATAACGTGACGTACCCTCGGTAAAGCTGACCTTGTCAATGCCATGCTGGCATATGGCCTACCCTAATTGTAATATAAATGAATGATAATGCTTTCAGGGTATCCTTAACATGGAGGTAGCAGGGCCCCAAGAAACTCTGGTACCTATGTATGAAACTACAAGGCATCACATCCCACAGGACTGTAATCCAAACTTCTGCTGGCATGGAAACCTCGAGCCTTTGAGCCTTATCCCCAGATTTTCTCAGAACAGACTTCCAGTGTTTTAATTAACTATCCAGTGATTCAAGTCAAAAGCATTTAACAGTTATTTGGTATCAGTAATAAACCTCACAACAGTGCATCTGTGTGACTGTGTCAGATTGAGTTTCAGAGGTTACTAAAATATGTTGCCAAATGGAAAGTGTATAATGTGATATGGATTACTGCTATGTATATAGAAGCCTAAGTGTAGAAATTCTATCATTATTCTGTCCCAAAGCAGCAGAGACTGGACCTGTTAAATTTTCCTGTTGAAAATTTCAACAGCCATTATACTAATATGAATATAATACTTTCATGATGAAGGAAATTTCAATGCAAAGAAAACTTGAAGTTCAGTTATGTTTGTATTGTTCCTTGAATTTTTCTTATTTCTTTCGTAAGTTGCTTAAATTTCTAATTTTTGAGTCTCTGATGTTCAGACAAGACGGCTCTTTTCTTTTCCCTCCTGAAGAAATACAGTCAAACCTCTGTCCATTGTCCTCCTGTGCATGAATTTCCTGCACGTACCATTCATTTATTGTGGGCCCTATAAATCCGACACCTTCAAAACTTTATTATGACTGTCCTTTTCTGATCTTTACTGCTTTTTCCCATGCAGTTTATAGGTGAAGTTTCCCATATGCCAAGCAACAAACTAAGACAACATGCCGAAAGCAGAGACGTAACTGCTTCACACATTCTAGTATTCGACATTAGATTGAGACATGTGGTCAGCTTCACACTGCAACCACGTGACCCTCCCAAGTGCCCACTGTCTGGAGTAAACATATGGACAAGCACCACACCTGGTCTGGATGTACTAGAAATGAGAGAACTGCCTTGCTGCTAGCATGAAACTCTGATCACCCAGCCTGCTGTGGGTCCTGTACTGACTGAGTTGTCCTGACTACCCTACAAATGCATGTTTTGATACGAATGCCTGTTTTCAACTTTCGGAATCCATAAATAATTACTGACATTAAACTGTTGATATTTACAACATAACATCACCCCATGAAGGAACTTGGTCAAATGATCCAGTGCACTGGCAACAAATATAAACAAATACATCCATAGGTACATACCGAAACTTCTACGTACACCATCCAACCAATATCAACACATTCTTATCCCACTAACTCATATTTATGCACTTTTTTAAACCAATGGCTCATATGATTAACTACAGCTTTGCACTGGTTTTGATATATTTTATACTTTTATAATTGCCTTTTACTTTTAAGGTATCTAACCTTTGTATTTTATAACCCTCATGATGACCACACAGTTGGCCGAAACATGTACGAGTTCACTGTATGTACAAATGAATTTTAGTATACATGTGTGCATTTGTTGGGGCCATCACTGTATATATATATATATGTATGATTAATGTACAGATCATGAATCATATAAAGATCCCAAGGTCTTTATCTGCTTACAAATTTGGCATGAACAGACAGTTTTCATCAAAACTTGCCTACAGCTGTGGTGTGAAGAGAGAGTTTTGATCCAAACAATCTTGAAACAATTCTTGTAATTCACTGTGCAACTAACTAAGGAAAAAATTACTAATCGTAATAGAGTAAACATTTTTCTGTGCTGCTTTTCGAAAGTCATAATCATTACTTATAACAAGATTGAAGACACATGTTTAGAAAACACCAGTGTGAGCCCATTTTACAGGTATATGTGCCCACAGTAAGTATATGAACTCGTAATTCTCAGGCCCTTAGAAGTTTTCCATTGGGTCTTTGCATAAAATGCAGAGGGGATGTGGAAGAAGTGACACTACATGTAGAGGTCAGCAGACAGTTGTGCCCTGTATGTAGTATACGTAGCACCACACATGTCTTCATAAGCGTGGAACATTAAAGATTTTAGTGTTTCAAAACAGGCCTAATCATAAAACCTAGATGCCTAAATGTGGCTTCCTGGCCATGTCAGACATCCCTATCATTGTAAATATTTTCAGCATACATTCAACTTAACAGGTGTGGGAACCCTGTCTGTACATATATATATATATATATACATCACACTAGTAATGATACAGCAAGACTCTGTCATCTAGGACAATGAAACATAATTAGGCAGGCACATCTTCTGAATTAATTTTTTGCGCTATATGCAATAACAACACAAAATAATGGAAGTTTCTGTACATACATACACACACACACACACACACAGTGCACTCTGCACTCCTGTCTTAAACAGTTAATTTACTTCTGGAATTTTATGAGTCAGTGCATGTTGAAGAGATCACCTGCAGATGGCAGTGGTGCCAAGCCTCCTGTAACATCTGGGAGTTGGGTGAGGTCTGGGAGATTCTGAATGTGAGATTTTACCTCTTGTCTCACTACATACACCTTTTCTAGCTTCTCTGTATATTCCTGTAACAGAAGCACATAAAAGCCCACTGTCAATTGATGTTATCTCTCAGCTACTGTGTCTAAACACCTGTGCAACATCTCAGAGACAAGTAGAAGTTCACTAATTGCACTAATATTTCGTCTTGTCATGAAGAGATGGCGGCATGATGTGCTTCTGTGTCTTTGACCAAATAAAGCATTTCACTTACCAATATACATCGCAGATCTAAAAATATAATGCTACAACAGGAAGGACTTGCTGCCACGTGAAGGTAGCTGCAGGGGCAGGCAGGGTGACACAAAGAACTCTTCAAGTTAAGTGCACATTCTGCCTTTTACTGAGATAATTTAGCCAGTGATTTCCCACATTCACAATGTTTTGTCTTGATAGGCAGTGGATTAGAAGACAGGTGATGAGTATATGCAACTGCAAGTGTCAAGAGAACCGCACTATCTCTCTTATTTCATGGTGACATATATAAAAGCACAATTTTGGGACCTCTAGCGCTGACTCTACCCACTTCATTTGCCCAGTGTACACGAAACTAAGAAATGTGGTGTGTACACTATGCAATGCAAGCACTTGATTTAAAGCTAAAATAGAGCTTTAACCCTTTAAAGACGAAGCGTATCTGTTTTATATAAGGACTCAGTGCGTACCGCGCTGTAAACACCCTCCACTTCGGTTATAAAAACCAGTCTCTTAATGTTTTATAAGTCAAAAGTTGCTGTTTATTCTGAGATCCGTACAAAACACATAAATGCAATGTGGGCACCACGTAGAATTTTTTAATGTTAAACCTGGTGGTACGTAAAGTTACCGCTAGGCTTTAAAAGGTTAAGGGAATGGACAAGACAAAACACTCTTGTTATATTCCTCCTGTTCTAGTGGTCTGGTAGCACACTATTGGCCATAGCAGGGCAAGTGTCACTTGTCAGAGGTAAGGGAATGCAAAGGTAGGTGCAGAAATCTGTGATGGATCCTGCTGATCTCACAGGTCTGTGCATAAACCCTAAACTACCAGGCCACCAATTTTCTCTACAGACAAGCACTAATGAGTTCTCACCTCCAGTCTGTGTTCTGCTTGAGCAAGCAGATCTTTCTGCGCTTGAAGGAAGTCTCTCAGCATGGTAGTGAGCTTCTTGCGGTACTCCATCTCTGCGGCCAGTCGACTGTTATAGTCCGTTAACAGATGCACGGCTTCATTCACTTGAACTGATAATTTCTCTGCTGATGTTTTATCTGTAAGCGGAATAACTATCACAGACAGCTGCCTCGATGTCAATGTCAATCATGAAACTGTTGCAAAAAATGCAAACCTATATGCAGTACTTAACAAACTGACTTAGTTATAAAATCACACGAAATTTGGCATACAAACCCTACCTTCCAGTTTAGAAAGCAGTGCAATTTCTGAAACCTCTGGAGGCAAGCTTGCAATCTTTTCTCTAACAATTGCATCGCTGGATGCAGAATTTTCTAGATCCTGAAACAAACAAATCAACAAATAAGGTTTTAATAATAACAGTCCTCTGAGCTTCACTGTACATGCCCACAACATGTGCTTTGAGTCTTCAAAATATCAAGGTCTACCTAGACTTCCTAGACGCTGTTTGCATCTTATGAAACTTATGTCTGAAATGTCAAGTGTCATGAAAATGCATTCTGTCTCAGAAATAAAACACACTGTTTTGCACTGCCACAGGACGCCAAGTGAAACGTTCAAGACACACTCATCATTTAAAGCAGTGCAATTAATTCTGACAACATGCAAAAATTTAGGGGGCACCTTAACTAACAATTTACTCCCGTTTGGAAACTGTTCTCTCACCAGCAAAGCTTTAATGAGTTCCTCGGGCTCTGGAGGGTCTCCAGCAGGGGTGCGTGGTGACAGCGTCACGTGCAACTCCTTCATCCCATCCACCTCAACTTCTACTTCTGTCTCAGATTTCTTGCGCTCTCTCATGGGCGATCTGGACCTGCCACCCACCACTCTCTTGGGTACCTTATCTACCTCTGGTCTCACATTTTCCACCACTTTCACCTTCTTCTTCGGAGGTGATCCCTCTCTCTGAGATGCTCCTTCTGCTTCGACCACACACAAAAGTTGAAACAAGTGTTAGAATGGCTAATTTAAATACACTTCTAATTAAAGAAAATCCTCATGGTAAAAAGCAAATTCATTTCGATATCACATCATCTAAAACTTCTGTAAACTTATATTTGTAAGAGCAAAGTTCACCCTAGAACAGGCCATGAAGGCCCAGAGGGGGAATAGAGGTATAGCTCTACCCTTTTGTTAGCCTCAGTGCTAGATGGGGTAGGTGGTCAACTCCATGCCCCAGCCACTTTACCCCCAGGAAAGAGATCTGATACCCATTGTACAGGAGGCTGGGTGGGCCCCAGGGCCAGTCTGGACAGATGTGGAAAATCTCGTCCCACTGGGATTTGATCCCCGGACCGTCCAGCCTGTAATCAGTTGCTATATCGGCTATACTATCCCAGCCCCATTCTTATACTTCTGTCACAACTAAATGCCCCTCTGCCATGAAAAATGACAGTAAATTTTCCTTTCACATTCTTTTCCCTAAGAAAATAAGGGTATAAATTAGTAACTTCTCAACTATATGGGTATTCGACTAACAATTTCTAAATACCAATAATTAATACTACTGTAGCCACACACATTCAGTGTTGGAAATTTTATGATGCGGGTTCTCCCAAAACAGTGGTGCCAACTACCAGAATGTCATGGCCTGTATGACTGCAACATGAAACTTCACTACCACAAAAAATAAACTTCCAACTTCTAAATTATTTGGTGATGAATGTTTCAGAAACATGCAAACTTTACAAAGGTTACCTTTATACGATATAAAATAAACAGCTCTGGAAAATTCATGTCAGGATGCTGTATTGTGACAATAATTAACGAACAATGACAGATTTACTTCCTGACACCAGATTACAGCATCAGCAAGCTTTGTAAAATGTAGTATGAAGTTAAAATGTAGGATGTACCGACAAATTCAGTATGGGGCATATTCTTCTGTGTTGAAAATTACAAAAATTGGAAACATGCAAATCTTTGAGGTTATGTGCATAATTCTGAGGAACTGAAATTCTGAAGTATCAAAAATTATGGATAGAAACAGACCACTAATTTTATGAGTATCACTTTATATCTACCACTCCCTGTATACCGGAAAACATGCTCACAAATTCTGACTCTTGCAAAATTTCTTGGCATCTTTGCTTCCTGATAGCCTCAGTACCAATTACTAGGCAGGGATGAATCCAAAATCATCAAATATGTAAAAATCTGAATTCTGTGTTTGATTTTCACTAAAACTACCATACAGATCAGCCAGACATGTTGTTTCTTCTTCACAAGGCTGCTTGCCATAGCCCACAGTATTCTGACATTATGTCACAGCATAAAAAACTCTATAAATGTTGTTCTGCAACTCTAACACTCATTACTTTCTATAACAGAAATGCATAAAGTAATTCAGTACATACCCAAACCTCGTCTGAACTCCTTTATGAGCTTTGGTTCATACACACTTCTTTCTTCCCAAATCTCTAGAATCCTTTCAATACTTCTTCTCGTTTTTTCATCACTTTCAGGAAGTGCCATACTTTCAAATGCTTTCCTGAGAACATTTCCAAACTCTTTCCCAAACTCTGGACCTTTCTTCTTACTATTTTGGATAACATCATTGGCCAGATACATAAATGTTAGCTTCTTATGATCTTTAGCTGTAAAGACAATATAGGTACAAATATTAATTTGCAAGCACTGCTGGCTGCACAAATGCCTCCTCACACTTTCTTGTTCCACTTCAGACTCATTCCATTTTTGACATTTCCACTTTTCAAGCAAAGAGTATGAATGTATCTCACAGGATGTAAAGCAGAAAACTGCATTAATCTGCACATTTACAATAACACTTCAAAATTCTGAAACTGTCCAGACCCACCAAATCATAAGAGGGGTTTAAACTGCCACTGAGAAGTTACACGTTTGAAAATCAGGGCCAGTATACAGTTCACCTTACTGAGGCTCAACATACATATTTCACAAAAAAAAGCTTTGTAATACTACAGAATACAGTGTACGTGACAAAATTATGTATCACTGTAGTGCAGCCTTGACACACAAGGCACAGGGCAATACTGAACGTACACAGACTATCCATCACACGAACGGGTGTTGTAAAACTTTTTCTATTTTGAAAAATACACTACATACAACATGTGAGGCTGTAAATGTTAACTTCTTTCATAAATTTGCTTGTGTTTTAAATATTTATGCTTATATAAAGCAAGAAAACTAAGCTGACTCAAAATATAAGTACCTTTTGCAATTATCTGCAATTTTAGAAACCAACACGACTGGTAGGGGTCCCCGAAAACGCTACTTGTACCTTCACGGGAAGTGTCTTATAACCATTATCATCACAAATGGGTGTAATGTAACAACGGATCTTTACTGAAAATCAACATACACAATTTACATTTTCTTCCCAGTAAATAAACACACAAAATTACGTATTGTTCACTGATGGTTTACCTTTCAGCAGTTCCTTGAACCACACTTTTACGATAGTGGCATGATGTTTCCTATGATGTATCAGCCACAAGGAAAGCGTCTGAATACTCTGCTGTGAACTGTTTAAATCTGCTAGCTTTTTTGCTAAAGCAGTTTCTGTAAAACCAGCCATCATCGCAAGATACTCCAACAGCAAATATTGTTTCCCCAATTCTGATCCTCTTCTGTTTTGATTACTCGTTTCGGGTATGGCTGATAGAGACCGGTAGTATCATCGTTCCGAGGTCGATTTCGATCGCAAAGCGAGTTGTGGCAGGTTCCGGCAGTCACCGCTTGAAGCGCGAAACCACGGTTACAAACTTTGGCGGTTTACTGACAGGACGACGCCATTATACGCAAAATACAAAACGTAAAAATTACTTCAGTGTCTTAAGACAACTAGTTCAGCAACTTCATAATAATTGGCAACAGACATGAAGATAGAGTAGTTCAGCCTGTCATCCACCGCCTGAAAACTTCGTAAGTACTTACACAGCTTTAAATGATTCGTAAGGACTTTTTCGTGGTTTTTAGGTTACTGTTGTTTTCAGTTTAGAACTATGTGTGTTTCCATCTAGTAAAACATCCGAAGTTTACCACTAATCAACACGTTTACTATTTAAATTTACAACGCTTCTTATCTTGTATGCATGGTTGTACGATACAGTTCTGAGGTTTCTTCAGTACGTATTTTTTACCTCCACTACTGGTAGCAGTGTTGTCATTGACATATCTTGTACTGTATATTACATTATTGACAGGAATAGTTCAATATAACGCTGTCTGCATGTACTTTTTGAAGATATTCATGGAATATCCCAGCTGATTTACGTCTTAAAACCAACCCCACTCAGCCACTGCCGAGCATGGTAACAAAGGTAAATTGAAGTGCACGGACACACCTACATATTACGTTTAACTTACCGTAAATTTATTAACACAGCATGTAAAGCTGGTGACATATTTTGGCTGTAAGGTACCATTTTGAGGTCCAAATACCCATCACAGCATAGATAAGAAATGTATCATTGTTCAGTACATTCATAATATAAATAAATATGTATAATTTTATAAATATATAAATAAATACATTTATGTTACTACTAGAGCCATTTCTAGGAGCGTTTACGAAGTCGGGTAAAGGGTCTATTAGCTTCATCCTGTCCGTTTGTCTATATGTCTGTCTGTCTACCCACATGTGTCAACTCGGCTCCTAATGGACGCATTTCCGTTATATCTTGCAGTGGGCATACCTGGGCGCGTTCCAAAGTTAGCAGTGCCGTGTATGTATATATATGTCTGAAATAAATTAAAATCGCAAATGAAATGAAACAAATTTGTGAATGTATGTAAAAATAAATAAATTAAATAAAAATATCAATAAATAAATTTAAATAAGTAACTAAGTTAATTAATTTAGTTAATTAAAAGCGCTATTTATTAATCGAAATACTTAATGAAATATAATATGGTAAATAAAATAAATCAATTAGTTAATGAATTAAGTAAATAAATAAATTAATTAATTAATAAGTAAATTAAACACATGAGTAAATTATTTCGTTATGCTATTTACTTAAATCACACGTGTAAATGAAATACATTAAGAAGATAAATTAAATTATTTAATTAAAACAATTCAAATCAGTAAATTAAATAAACAATTTGAATGTATAAACAAAGGAAATAAACAAATTCACTAATAAATCAAATCAAACTATTTAGAAATAAATTAAACAACCTAATTAATTAATTAATTAATGGAAACAGATGCATAAATTACATAAATAAATAAAATAAATAAAATAAATGTACGGATAATTGAGTTCAATGTGTTACATTAAATAGACAGACTAAATATGCAATTTACTGAACTAATAATTTGATTAATTTATTTAATTAATTTTTCAATTATTCAGTTAATTCACCTACTTTTTAAATTAATGTATCTGATTAATTTATTTGATTTATTTTATATGATTTATTTACTATTTATTTAATGAACTTTTTAAATTTATGTACTAACTCAGTCTATTTATTTCATTTATTTGTGTAACCAGCTAGTTTCATTACTGATTTAAGTATTTCTTTTATAATTTTAATTAATGAATTTGCTTATTTCATTTATTTAACTAATCCGTTGAGACCTGTATCTTTTGGGATATTACGTGGTGTTGTGTGGCCACATGACACTGTGTAATATCCCAGAAGAGCACAGACGTCATCAACGTCCTGTCAGAAGCCTGAAATTAAGGTACCTAATCCACTGATTAACTTGAATTGCTTATATACCTTTGTTGGTTTGATTAATTAATGTTATTTACTTACAGAATTTATTTAATCAATTCCTTTCTAAATCTAATTCATTTATTGACTTTATTAATTTTTCATTCATCTATTTATGTGTATATCCTTATGATTTATTTCTTTTACACAATTATTTATTTATTTCATCAACTGTGTGTTGGTTTATTTATTATAAAGTGTTAACTTTTTTACACTGTCATTATGTAGGTTGCCAAATATGCATGAGTGGTTGCTAGGATATTTTAGATTTCCATGACGGTGAATATTAAGACCAAAATATTTTGGAATGTGATGCCATATAGTTTCACTCTATGATGTTGCATGCTGGAAGACCACAATCTTAATACTTAACATAGGTTATTTAGCTATGTGGTTCAACTGTAGAGAAATGCATATAGGGTTTTGGTGGGAAATCCTGAAGGAAAGAAATCATTTGGAACACCTAGGCATAGATAGAAGGAGAATATTAAAATGGGGATTAAAAGTAGTATGATGGGAGGATATGGACTGGATTCATCTGGCTCATCACAGGAACCAGCAATGGGCTCTTGTGAACATGGTAATGAACCTTTGAGTGCCATAAAATGCATGGAATTTATTAAGCAGATGAGGAACTGGGAGGGTGATTATGAATGACCAAGGGGTAAGGGTTTGGAATGAGGCAGTCCTGGACCCAGTATTTGATTAGACAGACTGAACAGTGTTATGACAAACGTCAAGTCAGAATATCTGACACCCTGACTCAGGTTCCGGTACCTTCAATATAAACCTGTAACTTACTGGTATGGAACTGTGCTTGGTTTGCATGTGATTCAGAGATGGCAATACAGCATTTAGTATAAAATGTGATAGACAATTAATCTGAATGATAAAATATTTATTATTACAGGACAATTTATGAAATTCTACTAACATTGTAGACAAATTGTACAAATAAGTATATGTGTATACCTCCATATAAGTTTACAGTCATTAATATTCTAATATACAATAATCACATTTAAATATATATATTTTTAACAAGAAACATGTAGACAACTTATTTTGAGCACATTTTTATGCAACCCCAGAAGTAATATTTGTTTGTGCAGGTAAATAAAAATATGTGTAGCCTTTCATGAATATCACATTCATGGGATGCATTTGCACTGACAGAGTAATCCTGGTCATGATACTTCCGAATTACAGTGTCTTTCATCATGATAATTTATATCACTGCATTTCAATCTGTCTGCTTTAACTTTTCTTTAAGACCAGACACGGTACTGGTTCCAAATATTCCCTGCATATCAGCACTGCCAGTACTGAGGCAGCTTTTTACCCCGCACAGATTTTTATCTGGTTACACTGGGGTTATACTTAGTTTATTCATATGAAATCTGATATTTTTACATTGATCACTCATCCTTGTATCATCTTCTGGTATGACATGGTGTGACAGAATAGATGCACTATCATCATTTTACAGAAACTTGGAAGATCATGGTGGGAAGTTTATAGCAACACATTTTAATTACAAAAATAATGGGTAGGGATATTGATAGCATTATTAAAGGATTTTATTCTTTGAAATGAATAATGTGTATGTTGTGCAAAATTTGTAGTTCTCATAGTCATGTTGATGAAGTTCCAAGTCTTCTTTGATGTTACATTGTCTTGCCTGGCAAACATTTGTTGACAGGTCAGAGATATGTACTGCAGTCAAAAGCTTGGACTGGCATACCCTGAAGATGGAGGCACTATGCCTTCGAAAAATGAATGACTTACCAGTTGACATCGTGTACCACTGCAGAAGACATGGTTGTTTATTGACTAGCTTAGCTGGGGAGAAATTTGATTTATTTCTTTTTAAAGCTAGAGCTTAATATTCTTTATGTTTGCCATACTTCTTGAGTGGAGCATCTTAACAGTACTTGTTAGGCAGTGTGAGCTAAATACATTTGAGACTATATTCATGGAGCTTTGATAGCCATCTGAAAGGGAACCAACAGTCTTTATCAGAGGTCCTTTTGAATCAGTAAACTATTCTTTCTTCAAGCTGACATACAAGATATTTTAGCTATCAGTTGCAATGCACTTTTATTTTTGAATTATACATAACAGGCCTTATAGTTGTAGCTTTTATGGTGCAAATTCTTCTGGTTTCCCAATAGTGGTAACCATATCAGTAACTCATGACTATATATTATCGAATGTATGTGTTAAATGACACACTGTACCCCCACAAAGTCACTAAATACTATAAATATTGTGTTCCTTATTACCTCTTTCCTTCACTGTACCGACAGTAGGCCTCATGACAGACACTTCACTGTATGAAATAGAAAAATGTACATTTATATGTATGAAGTATCAATACAAAATTCTACTCATTTTCTGTACACTCCACAAATCCATTTCTCTAAAAATTGGAATACACGCATTCAAATGTAAAATATCTATTTCAGACAATTTCTATCATTGCAGACACCCACTTACTGAAGCGAAGTTTTTATGTAGTGTTCCACAAACCACTGTCCAATGCATATACCTTATATTACTGGAGCAGATTACAAAAATAACATTTTTATGAACTAAGCAAACAATAGAGAATCAAGGACATTTCATTTACTGAGTTTTTCTTAAAATTATGGTGGCACATAAAAAAATGGCATTATACTTACTGCCTTGTGAATCCTCTGATATATTCTGTATATCCCCTAAGGGGTGCACAAATCACAGCTTGAGAAATTTTACTTTAGTGTAACTCTATGTTTAACAGCAGCTGTATGCATAAATTTACATGACAATTAATATTGCTGTATGCTAACATTTATGACATATCTTTATAAAATACTTCTCATTTTCAATAATTGGCATTCGCTTATTAAGTTAAGTAATCTTCCTCTGAAACAGTATTTCCATGTTAATAACAATGTCTGTTGTTCATGAAACATAGCCTTAACTATTGACAGATGTTTCTTTCATTGATACTTTCAAACACAAAATAAATTCAGTCTGTACATATCTGTGTTTCAAGAGAGTATCTTATGTCCAGCATGAAAAGAGTTAAAGGAATGTTAAAAAATACAAAGAACTGTGGCTATGTAAAGTTTTCAATATCTATGCCAGTAATGCACAAACACTTGCATCAGTAATGCTGAAAGGGTTGGAAGGCCTTACCAAGGAATTTGGAAAACTGTTACTCAAATCTCTTTGCTTGGTTATAGAACAACTTTTGAATTAAGAAAAAACAAAATTACTGATTATGTCCGTAACTAAAATATTCAACGTTGCTTGGAAAGACTTTTATTGACTGTAAGACTGACAGTCTCTTATAAAATGTACAGGAAAATATAAATGAATTTTTCATATGGGGGACTTTGAGCCACCATTTTACATAAACCATTGGATTATCATCACTTTACATGTAGGGATAGATATTACTGGAATTTAATATTAGGATCATGTGGAGACCAAAAAAGTGTGTTTAACATTTATTATGACATTGAAGGAGCTCCAAAATATTTGGTACAACATTTGCAGAACTTAATCAACACATTTGTGTGTGTCATACAGGCTTTTTGTTATAGTATTATTATGTCGGTTTTATGGGCCATTGTTCTACCCTGGCCAACCCTGTCTAATATGAACTCACTGAAAACATAATTAGTGGTCCCCAAACTTCACTGCTCCTCAACCACCTTCTTTGACAACTCTGAATATAGGACCCCATGTAGGAGTTCCTATATCCAAGAATTTCTTTCTCATCACTTACTAGACCTTTCAGATGCCCATGTGAACCCTCCTGTTCCCAAGTACTTTGTTCTGTAGTAATTTTAATGTCACAAGTGGTAAGGAGCTGCCCAGTGATAAATCTGAGTTACACAACCGGAACAGTGTAGAAACAAATGTGGAACTACAAAAGACGGTGCCACCAATATGATTACTGCTTTCATATGGTACTATCTTAAATAACAATTTTACTCAAAAATGTACTGTCACTTAAGTTCATATTGCAGAAAAGTTTATGTCCTTTAACACATATTTTTTCCAGTGCTGTAGGGAACCACTCTTTTACTGATGGGAAAATTTAATGCATCTGATGCAGCATGATGGTACAGTGTCTCAAGCTTGCTGAGTGAAGTAATGAATGTGTAACATGAAAGCCAACGTGTGATGCATTATAGTACTGTGTATGGTTACCAGTGTTCTGGAGGACCATACTGACAACATCTTTGTGTCTATACAGAGAGTAGAGGCAGTATTTTCCTCTCCAGCCTTGGTAACCTTCTACCAGAGTGCACAGCATTACATCCCAGAAGACTGCAATCTTTACAGTGACCACTGTGAGAACTTAAGATGTGTAGGATTATGTAGTTTTGGTTTGAATTTGAAACTTTGCCAGGCATTACTGTCTTGTATCTAGACAGTGTGTGGTTTGATAAAGTCTGCAAACATCTGTGATGTGACATTATGTAGTGTGGTAGGCATTTACAAATGTCCTGGTGGAATATGTTGCCACCATTTGCACTTCTATTCTGAGGATGGAGACTGTATTTTCCTGCGAAACGGCAGTATATTTCTACCCAACTGCATGTCACAACCCAGAATATTATACTTTTCTGAGTCACTGTCATGAAAATTTAAAATATGTCATAAATGAAGTTCAACTGATAAATTCAGTGTGTGCTTTACTGGCCTAATATATTTGTGTTAAAATAGATACATATATATATTTGTGAAACAAAACTGTGCAGTCGTTTGCTTCATATACTCATGAGTCTCAATACACACTTTGATGTGAAAAAATGTAGATGAACCCAATGGTGAACGCTCACTGTGCAGAAGTATGTAGTATGGCTACTGCTGCTGCAGTTAGGTCAAGGTTAAATTAAAGTTAGTTTTGAAATTCCCAATTAATTTAGTTAATATGTTGACATTCACTAATAACTACTGCATTTGAATAAATTTTAACACAATAAGCAACCAAATACAGTTTAAAGTGCCTTCCAGTTTAATTTTAAAAGCAATACATGGAACATATACAGTATATTGTCTTTGACTTGCTGCTGTTTTGTATTTTATGCAAGCAAATGCTTTATTTACCACATGTAAGTGCATGTGCATAGCTTGCGTGCATTTAAGACATCAATGATTCTGTGGATTCACACTATGACTATATGTGTATGGGCCTCTATCCAACATATGTTTGTGAAGCTGATGCAGGCAATGCATTTAGATAAAACACATAGCACACATATTTATATAAGCGAGATTTCAGGCTTCCGCCATAATGTAGGTAAAATATTCATTCTTCTGGGTTGTTGCAACTTGTAAGAGTGAAGACCTCATGTTTACACAAAATAAATATAAAACAGTTTTAAATTTGTGTGAAACTTTTGTATGCATATGGTCAACATATTCAAAAAGAAAAGTTGTATACAGGGCCTTACTAAATCTAGTTGTACACACTGAATACCCTTCCCCCCTCTCTACAGATATTTTTATAAAATATTTGTTTTCAAAATGAGATTTATTTTTATAATGTTTATAGTATAATTTTATGAGTGCCTAGGAAAATCTCTCAGTTAATTCTGCCTTCAGTACCTTAAATTATAACGTATGTACGTTACTGCTTAGTAGTTTTATCATTGCATTGTGCCTTGACTTCTTAGGTATTCAAAAACTGTTGTGAATGTGTACATAAGAACTCACTACTCATTATAGTGTGTAACTTTAGAATGTTGACGCTTGTGGATTCTTAACTCTATGAAACCCACATTATGTGCTGCTCTATATATTAGTAACATTAACTATGAAGCTTCATATGAAACTTCCTTTGTGACTTCCCCCAAAAAATTATCAGCTCCAAGAGATAAAAATTCAACAGTTATATGATTTTTATACCATACTGATTGATTTAACATTAGAAACTTGGTTGTTGAAAAGATTGTCTTAGTGGTCTGGATTTGCCATTACAATTTTTTTTATACTGTCCATTCTCTGAATCTAAACACTGAGGTGTTCTGAAATTTTTGCTTTCTGTGTTTCAAGTAGGAGTGAATTGGTTGCTGGTGCGTTGTGTAGCAGACATAAAGTGGCTCTGTTTTTGTCTTTAGTTTCAACCAAGAGGGATAAAATTATATCCTGTGCCATATGCTTCATATACCTAAACTTTATTGCTAGAGACGTAGGTAGGTGGAAGGAAATGTTTGAATGGCAAGGAACATGTGACCACCAGTGGCAGAGGGACAGAATATCATCGAATAAAATACGTTGCATCTCAGAATAAAGTAACAAAAAAAAAACGAAAACCAAGGTGACAGATAATGCAGGTTTTCTTGGAAATATCTCCTTTACATTTTGTCCAATATTAATGTTTTCAGATAACCAAAGATTTGAATTCTTTCAAACATATTTCTTTCTATACACTTATGAAATTCTGTTCGCTCTTCATGCATATCATGTGACAAGCAGTTTACAGTTTGTGTAAGAATAAGGGGAAAAGGAATTTTAAATTTGTGTGTGTGTTTAATTAAGCATGGCGCCATGAACGCATATATGGAAGTAGAGGTATAGTTCCATGTATTCTTAGCCTCGGCGCTAGAGGGAGGTGATTGGTCAAATTTACACCCAGGTAGTATTACCCCTCCCCCACCAGGGAAAGAGACATCTGTAGGAATTTAATAGGAGGCTTAGTGTGGATGGGGTAAATTATCTTATCATTTAATTGTAGCTTTGTGTTCTCACATTTTTCATGAGTGAGACTGTGGCAACTGAACCCTGTCCATATATTGATGACATGTAGGAAGTGCCACTGCCTAGAACTGGATTAGGTTAGTCTTGATTTGAATTTTTTGGTGTGTTAACAGTCTTGAACAACCTTTGCCGTTGGATTGACTACAAAAAACCCAACAGTAAATCTATTTTAGAGTTCAACAACAGAATTTGTTCCAGTCACTCTATTTTATGTGTTCCAAACTGACTGTGATTGCATATGTGTCAGTTCATACATTACCGAAAGATTTAAAAACAATTTTGTCTGGTGTAAAAAGTCATATATAGTCACCACAGCATGGCACTAGGCCATCAGCTTCAAACAGTGTCCTAAGCAACTGTTCTGAACTGTCCGTTTTTGGTTACACTGATGTACGATTAATCACAGATGTTACAATAATGTCATCGGCGATGCGTCTTGGGAAATACCAGCTGAAGCATATGAATTAGGTCATTTAGTGAAGATATCTTCACTTCAGCTCAAGCACTGCACGCTTTTGTGCTTTAAAATACTGTCCATAGCGTCACAGTGCCATTACCTTGCTGTTGAAAGAGAAGTGCAGAGCATCAAACACACATGCCTCAGGGCAGATACGCACCCAGAATTCTTCCATGGGGGGGGGGGCTGCGGGCGCGGGGGGCGTGGCACTGACTCTGAGGCTATATATGATTTATATTTGATTTTAAAGAATATGTTATAAAAATCATGTTGTAAGTACACCATAACACTGTTTGCAACTGCATTTATATACATACAAATATAATTACACGTTCCATGACTCAATCACAGTGTCCTATCGTCTTGCTTTTTAATTTTATTAATTTCTTCTTCAAAATTCTAATGTACTGGTCACCAACTAACTTCAGTGGCTGATTTTGGCCGAAAGGGAAATTATGTACATTTTTAATATCATAATACGTACAAATTCTCTGTTTTTTAAATTTTGATTTTGGGGGATGGGGGGGGCGGCTGCAGCCTGGCAGGCGCCCCCTTGGGTGCGCCCTGCCTCAGCGATATGAGATTTATTGTGACTGTTACATTTTTACTGTGACGTCCGTGTCTTATGTTGATTTTTAATTGGCTGAAAATAGTTAAGACTCTTTCTGCAGACCTTTGTGTCTAATTTCTCTAAACATTAAGACAACAAATACCACAAATACTTGTATGTGACAGTTTCGTCCCATTGGTTATTGTTCTGTTTACTGCAGCCTTTAGATTTCTGCAGTTGCATCCTGTCGCAGATTGTGAGTTCAACACAACATTTTTCGGCCACAAGAATGTAATAACAGTCGCATAATATTTAACCAAATGTTGGCTGCATGTTTCTGTGCCTTATGACAGCCTATTCAGGCTCAGGAATATTAAATACATGACAGCAACCACTTATTGTACAGAGTGTACAAAAATTGAGACATACACACTGCCAGATGTAATATCTGGAATAAAGAAGAGATATATACAAAATAGTGCGTATTATATCTGGAATGAAGACTAGAGAAATTAAAATATATTAAGAAAATAGTGAAACGATCAGTGCTGAAAGGATCCACTAAGTACACTTATGTGCCCAGGAAAATTATAAAAACTATAAACTCTCTAGGCTTATGAGTAAAAATATAAAATATTAATCTCGTGATATTGATTTTAGTATTTAATAAATATAAGCAAATACAGAACGAGCCTAAAAGAAATTTAAATGTTCAGTAACCAGTTGAATGCTTTCCAAATATGGTCTTTATTTTTACCGACATTTCGAAGGAATGTACTACCTCCATATTCAGGTTGACTGTAATGAGTCAGGTGGATGCTGAAGTGGTGGGTTAAAGAATAAGTTGTCGGTTGTATTACATGTTCTGAGAGAAGGGAGAACAGGGGACTGGACTTGCCCAGAGACAATGGGAGCTAAGAATTTTACAAGCTATAATTGTGTGATTGTATTTGATATTAGGACCTGACGGCGGTGTCGTAGGGCACCAAAACGTGGTTTCCAAGAGATGCAAACTTGTGTGGATGAGGCAAATACATTTATCGATGCATTCCTGAGAGAGCCTGCTGCGGGCTAGGCCAAACTGTTTGTTCTTTAGTTAATCATTCAAGGGTGACCAGCCAGACGAGCTTTGGGGGCCACATATTAGGAGACAAAGCCATGAATTAATAAAATAAAGTAAAATAAAATAATTTTTTTTCTTCACTGATGGCATTTTATTTCTGTTCCTCCAACTACAGTAAGTTAATTCCAGTTACTTATGACTCTTCTTTAATAAAAACTTTTTTTTTAAAACCCCATTCGCCTTCAGCCTCGTGTGCATGTAAATTACCAGAATATCACTTTTTTTACAGGAACCTTGCGTTAGCCACACCAGTAACTTGCGCGAGTTGCGTTGTGGCGACCCCTGTAATTCAACTAAGGCTGCTAAAGTATTGTCATTAACGCTTTAAGTGTATCGTATTTTATTGAACACGTTCGATGACAGACATTTACATTCGAACTCGGTTATAACGTCATTAACCTTCTAAAGCCTAGCGGTTACTTTACGTACCATTAGGTTTAACACTCAGCAATTCTACATGGTGCTCACGATGAATTTATGTATTTTGTATGGGTCTCAGAATAAACAGCAACTTTTGCCTTATAAAACATCAAGAGACAGGTTTTTATAACCGAAATGGAGAGTGTTTACAGCGCGGTACGCACTTGGTCCTTGTATAAAACAGATACGCTTCGTCTTTAAAGGGTTAAGGGGACTGAATATTTTGTATCGTTATAAACGAGTGTTGTTTTAACCGAAGAGTGTAACGTTATGGTTAACAATGAGGAATTAATTGGTACCACAGAATATCTGACGTTTTAGACAAGGTTTCGCATAAACCAATGTCGTTATAACCGGGTTCGACTGTATTTATAACGATTTAACACCACATTTTCTCTCTACCTGTGCTTCGCTATAACAACTTTCGTGGTGCCTGGCGTTTCCCAAACCGCTACACCGATATGGTATTAACTACTCCAGTAAAACAGGGTGTACTTGTTTATATACTTGTTTATCTATGTAACTACTATTATAATTTTAAATGTGCGCTGTTTGGCCATTGTCAATCTCAATTACCAAATCCAGGTCTGAGGCACAAGTACCGGCATCTGACAAAACAGCTGCGTTGCCAACACTGCTTGATTGTTGAGTTTTTATTCTTTGCATATTGTTTTCTGATCTTTCGTCATTGTTTTCATTAAGCCTTTGCTGATTTTGTCGTTCTATTTCGCTGGTTCTTAGAAGTTCATGCAGACTGCTGTCCTCATTAGGCCTTGCTCCAACTACTGCCATTTCTATGTCCTGAGAAAGGTCTTCCCTTTGAGGTGGTGCTGATGATTCTTCTGTATTGGATCTTGTTATTGAATATGGCGATGCGGTGGGAGAGTGTCGCCGATAGTGAAGTCTCTTGTATTCTTCTGTTGATGCGGTGTTTGACCTGGTGAAGAATGGAGCCGGCTTCCATTCACGACTACGTCTGCTGGTATAGTCGCACGTCGAGCTCCTTCTTGATCTGAAATAACATTTTTTATATTAACCTTTTAAAGCCTAGGGGTAACTTTACGTACCACCAGGTTTAACATTAAAAAATTCTACGTGGTGCCCACATTGCGTTTATGTGTTTTGTACGGATCTCAGCACAAACAGCAAATTTTGCCTTATAACACATTAAGAGATTGGTTTTTATAACCGAAGCGGAGAGTGTTTACAGCGCGGTAGGCACTGAGTCCTTGTATAAACGATACAGGCTTCGTCTTTAAAGGGTTAATACCACATAGGCTTCGGGAGAAAAAGCGCGTATATTAACGTTTTTATATGGAGATACCTGATCTGAATATTTTCTGGTGTTTTCAGCTATTTTGGCCCAGGAATTTAGAGGGGTTTTCTCGAAATATCTAATGCCGAATGCCTGGAAAGTATATCGAAACACAAAGTGTGACAAGAAATTAATCAGACTGAAAGAAAAGAACTAAGCAAGAATACAGTTACTTGACAGAATGTCACAGTCAAACCGGAAGCCAAGTGCCTATGTACGTATTTATGTATTACTTATGAATGTACGTATTTCGCGTTTCCGCCATATTATTCTTTTATTTCATAAAAAATACGGCCTATACCTTAAAGGATGTTCCTCGTTTTTCAAAGATCTGTTACTACACAGCATTCCACGGCTATGTATTAAGTGATATTAATATCCAGCCCATATTAAAATATCACGTGACGTCGAGCTGGTATTATTTTTGACAGGGGAATAAAAAATACACAGATGGGTTCTAGTGGCATGACGCTTATATACAATTTTGTGAAAATGTCGCTAGCTTTAGAAGTTATGAGGCGTGAACAGACACGCACGCGTAACATAGTACCTAATCCCACAACCCTGTATTTCCATATACCTTGTACAGCATGATAACTGACCTGCTATCTTCAGTGTTGGACCTTGTGTAGAGGTGTCTGGGATGCACAGCACTAGATTCTCTGCGCTTGTGGTTTCTTATGGATTCACCAGTGCTTGACCTCGATCTAGGATGCTGTAACTTGGCTTCATCCGCGCTCGACCTTGAGTATGAGACCGATGACCTCCTACTACGCGGCTGCCGATGGTACTTTGATTCCGCGGTGTTAGCTCTTGATCTCTGATGTGGAATTCTTATGTCTTCAGTATTTGTTCTCACATAAATTCTACCAATCCTTGGACTACACGAATGTGATTCACGCCGAAAGTCTGAGCCACTACTCGGTATAAATTCATTAAAGTCTTCCTCAACTGGTTTCTGCCTTACGAATAAGTGTCTTTTAGCCGTTTCTGATTTTCTCGATTGATCCTTAACCTTCAGTGTCACTGGACAATCATTTGGAAGATGTAAATCCATTACCATTGACGCCTGAGATCCATGATGGGAACAATTCGCACCTGCACTTGCGCCAAGTTCAAGGGATTCACGACTTCCGGTACTCATATTTCCTCCACTTCTTGTACTACGACCACTGGGTTGTCTACGAAGCAAAGGTGGGGGTGAATAGCATCCATAAGAAGGATTATCCATCGACAGGGCCTGTCTCTGCAGAAGGTAAGGGCTCAGGAAAGCACATCCGCCACCGGTCGGTCGAAGAGAATTGTCACTGATTTTTGGCCTTGATTTTGGTGATGGGCTTATAATTTGTGGTTTAATAGGTATTTGATTTTGGTTACCAGAATTTAGGCTGTTATCAACAAAAAGGTTTGGTGCGGAAGGACTTCTGGTTATGGCGTTTGCCATCGGTTGGTTGCAAAGTCTAGAAGATCCAGAGTCTGTTGATGGCTGTCGATTCTGCAGCGCTCTGGAGAACTGGACAAATGCAGCGGTAAGAGCACGTCGGTTCATGACTTCGCTACCACATGGGGAAGCACCGCCGGTGTCGTCTCGCCCACTCCCGGTCTTGTTGCTTGATGCACCATACAGACCCATGTGGTTGTCCCACTTAGTCTGACAGCTGGTACTGCGTCGGCTGTCTGACCTCTCGGACAGCTGTTTCTTCGAAACGGGACTCGTTTTTATTGTGTTGTTGAATTTGAATCTGGCTGGCACTACTTTGGCTGCACTGTCACGTGCTTCAAACGTCATCACGCAAGCTGCAACAACGATGAAACCTGAAACATAAATGAGCAAAACATGGACTGCAATGACTGACGTTCAGAATTCCAGAGCAAATGAAGAAGAAACACAGTCTAAGTACTTTATTAAAACTAAGGAGATTTCGCTGCACAAGCGAGGAATACTTGTACTCTTGGTCTATTTAATGGTGCTTTCAGCATTGTGGTTTAAACTTTAAAGCCTAGCGGTAAGTTTATGTACCGCCAGGTTTAATAATCAACAATTCTACGTGGTGCCCACATTGCGTTTATGTGTTTTGTACGGATCTCAGAACAAACAGCGACTTTTGCCTTATATATGATCAACTGATTGGTTCCTGTAACCGCGATGGAGAGTGTTTACTGCGCGGTACGCACTGAGTCCTTATATGAAAGAGATACGCTTCGTCTTTAAAGGGTTAAACATGTATGGGGCCAAGGGACAGGGTTATTTGGGAATAATGAATTAGAAAGCATGTGGAAGGAATCGGCCGCGAAGTAATTTGAATTACTATCGCGGAATTTGCCTCCAGGAACTAAGAAATAGATACAAAAAATCTCAGTACGTGTAGCAAGTCTTCGGGCCGGGAGTTGAAGGCAGGGCGTCCCCTAATACGAAACCGAGGCGTCGTCCAATTGACCATGACGTTTATATGAAGTGATTTCTTGTCTTATATCAACGTGCGTAGCCGCTTTAGGACATCCGTAATTTTGTTGTCTTTATTTAATGACGTTTCTTGAACTGCGTAGGTTACATAGCGTCAGATATTATGCTGACTGCGCATGACGAAGGAATAGATTTCCAAGGCAGGTGTTCTAGAATTTTCATGGTTATTATTTTATGATTAATGTAAACAAAGAAAATAAAGCCGAATTAAATAATTCATTGAGATCGAATAGAAGACTGAGAAAACACATGATTGACTGATTATTAAATTATTTAATGACATTCACAATATTTGTTCCAACTGGACAAGAAAAAAAGACAATAATTTGTATGACACTCTACATGTTTCGGCCTACAATGGGCATCTTCAGGGAGATGGTTATCAATGGAAGGAGTAGATGTGGCTAATTCTGTTAGAGATTTGCAGATATGGAGCTAAACACATGTGTCAAATTACGTGGTAAAATGTTTTAACTTGGAACAACAAGAAGTATCACATACGAACATGCGCGATGTCTTCCAATTTACAAACATATTACCATGTAATTTATTTGACACATGTATTTCAGCTTTATATCTGCACATCTGTAATATAGTTATCCATAACTACACTTTGCTCTAATAACCATCTCCCTGAAGATGGCCATTGTAGGCCGGAACGTGTAGCAGGAGTATCATATATTTATAAACTATTGTCTTTTTATTGTTGTGCAGCTTTTTGAATAAATGTTGTGAACTAAACTACTGCACGGAATGTAGATAATGTTAAATGTTTAATGACACTTGCTCATCTGCATAATTTTCGTAACACTCGCCTCTGCTTTCAGCCACTCCCTTTACTGCGTCATGTTCTTAATTTCTTTTGTTGGGGGAGGTGACAACCTTAAATCTTGGCTTTTCTATTTTGACTCCTCCCCCCCCCCGGTTATTATTCCAAGTCCACAATTGAATTCATAATTCGTAATTAGTTGTTTTCCACGTTTAGACGGACGTACTCGTATATTTTGTGCACCACATTTATACCACCCTGCACACATTTCCTGTGTAGGTTACCAAAAGGGTTGCTTAATGCCACTGTTATGGCTACGTATATATATATATAACGTGCGTACAGTCGTATCACATTATAGTATATCCTGGACGGAATACGTCACAAAGAAGGACGTATTACTCACGGTAGAATAAGCTAAAAGAATTTTAAATGCAGATATATATTTCATTTGGATGAACATTTTCGGCTAAGAGATTCATACGAAGAAGTAAGAGTTGTGAGTTCTGATGTTATCACCGCGGTGACTATGACGGTCACTGTCTTCTGGAATGTGACACCTTACGTTTTGGTAGACAGGCGTCGACATTTTTGAGGAGTCTATCGTGTCTGTCTTCAGATTCTGTTCCCCCTCTGTCTTCAAAATATCGTATCTTCTGCCTTCAGACTCTTTTCCCCCTGTCTTCAGACTCTGCTACCCTCAGAATGGGGGAAGAAAGTTTCTCTGAAATGATTGCACCCCTCTACCAAAAACACGGTGTCACACCGACGAAACGATAATATATAGATAACAGTCTACTCGAATTTTAACGGCACGAGTTTCAAAGCCTAGTATTTTTAATGAATTTTGTGCAAAGAAAGCGTAAGAAAGTAACTTGACTCTATGATACGGCGCCGTATGAAGGGCATGGAGGATTTACCTAAGTGCAAGGCAGTGTGAACGTAAAGAGTTTCCCCATTTTTAAAGAATATATTTTGCAACTCTCTTTTCTCTGTGTCTGGAAAGTAAAAAGGTTTTTGCCAAAAATACTAAGTTCAGTGAAGTCAGACACACAAATTAAAAACACGTGACACATTTTCATAAAAAGCCGTCTGCGGTATACGTGTCAGGAACGCCTGATGCATGTACTCGGCACTGTAATGCTGCTTAGTCCCGGGTGAACTACCAGTCTTTACCCTGCTACTGGCTTAATAATGCATGGTGTGCTGCGTCTGATGTTGGCGAAATTAAATTTTTGTTCTGTTGGAACAGGCGAGGCGTATGATGAGGCTTTATGGAGCTGCTTAGTTACGTACAAGCGGTGGCTAAAGCAGAGCCAAGGCTGAACTTGTGTTCAAGGCAGGAGAGTTAAAAATAGTTAAAGGAAAAGAGTAAAGAAAATAGGAGAAACAAAAAGAGAAGGAAAAAAGAGCAAACGGAAGTAAATAGGAAGAAAAGTAATAGAGAAATGAAGTATGGAGGGGAAGTTAAAGAAATATATAAAGAAGGCAAAACAAACGTAAAATTTTCCCGATGCTTAATTGAGAACCACAAAACAAATGCGTGAATTCAGGTTTCTTCCGCGATGTAGGTGAGATCGGCCCTCTTGTGGGGTATTACGCAGCCTAGAGTGGTAGTTCTGTAACGACGTTTCGGGAAAACCTATGGGTACAATATTCAAGGGCCAAGATGACTTGGACTTCTTTACCCTCGAAGATGGGACCGATAGGGTTTCCCGAAACGTCGGCACAGAATTACCCTTCTAAACTGCGTAATATCCCAGAAGAGCGTAGATTTGACAAATAAATGTGCGCGGAGGAGAGGAGGTATAGCTGCATATATTCATAAACTTGTCAACAGATGGAACTGAAATGTCAGCTTCACCATCCAGCAGCTTTGAACCCGCACAAAGGCTCCAGATGCCCTTTAGGCAGGATGGGCCTTGGGAGGTGCTATGGACCCTGGATACGGTGGTTCCGTTGGTGACATTTTGTGAACATAGCTGTTTGAACCCTCAAGTCCCGCAAAAGCAGGCAATTTTTGACCAACTGAGAGACCGTAGACTTTTAGAGAAGCACTTCACATCATAGTGAACCGGGTGGTATCAGTCAGCACGGTGGCTAGGCTGTTGCCTTGACGGCCGAAAAATGAGCTTCGTTTCTTGGCCGTGGCAGAGACATTTCTGTCCACACCTGCTGTGGGACAGTTCTGCTTAACCTTTTAAAGCCTAGCGGTAACTTTCCGTACCGCCAGGTTTAACATTAAAAAATTCTACGTGGTGCCCACATTGCGTTTATGTGTTTTGTACGGATCTCAGAACAAACAGCAACTTTTGCCTTATAACACATTAAGAGACTGGTTTTTTATAACCGAAGTGGAGAGTGTTTACAGCGCGGTATGCACTGAGTACTTATATAAAACAGACATGCTTCGTCTTTAAAGGGTTAATGGATGCTGGGCTCCTTCCCCAGGGTTAGTGCGGCCCGAGCTTTGAGCAGAACACCCAAATCCGTCCACTAACCAAGGACAAGGAAGAGCAGAGCTGGACTTTCTCTCCCAGACCTGTTTTCCTAGCGTAGTAATTATTTAAGTAAAGGGACGATTTTACTTTTACTTGTACCTCACTTTATGACGTTATGTTTTGTGTGGGTTATTCAAGCTTCTCCTCTTTAATGCACTGAAGCATGAAATTCATGTAACTAATATCATACAAATGTGTTCCCACCGCACAGCAAACATTCACAGTTTCCATTATAAAGACAAATCTGTTAGTGCTGTATGGCTTAATTATGGGTATTTGTTTTGAGAATCATACAAAAGCACATGAATATAACCTGTGGGAAACATGCAGAGGTTTTTTGAATCCAAATCAGGAGGCAACATATAATAACTGTTATGCTTTAAAGGTTAATATTAAACCTGACCCTTTGCGTGGTTTTAATACGAACCCTCACTACTCCAGCCGATTCTCCTTGATCGTTCCGCACATCCGGCACGACACACACACTGTGTCCTCCCCAAACACAAAAGCTACCTGTTCACTGGCAAGCAACCTGTTGCCTGTGACGATGAAAAGAGATAAGAAACTACTTGTGGCTTTTAACGTCCCTAAGCTGACCTTATATTGATTAGAAATAACTCGAAAGTGCTTTTTTCGAATCCCAGTCAGAACGCTAGGCATCATGATTGAGGATTTTCACAGACGCTACAGACAAATTCTGAGACAGTACTTCCATTACGCCACGACCGAGTCCTTCCAAACGCTTTCCATTTCATTATTTATCAGTTACCGTATCGTTCGACGCTGCGTAGCCTATTTTGTGATACGGATGTGTCGTTAAATAGCCTTCAAAGACAGCGAAACAGCACTCGGTACATGTCGGACAGGATTCGTGACTTTAAGTAACATGTGGCTTCCGTGACTTCAGGTAACATATGAATTTCGTGACGTTAGGTTACATGAGTTCCGTGACTTTACGTAACATTAATTCCGTGACTTTGCGTAACATGAATTCCGTGACTTCAGATAAAGTATGAATTCCGTGACTTCATGTAACATATGAATCCTGCGACTCTAAGTAACATGAATTCCGTGACTTTAGGTAACATATCAATTCCGTGACCTTAGGCTACATGAATTCTGTGACTTCAGATAACATGAGTTCTGTGACTTTAGGTAACATATGAACTCCGTGACTTTAGGTAACATGAATTCCGTGACTGACATTTCTGTCTGCGTCTGTATCACACTCCATCTCCCTTAAACGGGGCGCTGGATGATTACGCCTGCTTCGTGGTACAGAAAGATGTTTCATGAGTGGTAGATTATTGATTCACAGTCACAGAGTGACGGACTCCACGCTACGTTCGAGGTAGATTCAGAATCCGCTGCCTCTAGCATTTCCCGACTGCGTTTATTGGTGTGTTTTACAAGAGTTTATGGATTTTAAAGTGTTACATGAACCAGTTAGAGCAAGATTACCGTAGGCTGGAATGCGAGCTTTTGATTACTAAGTTGCTGCCAACCTACACGTCGTCATATCCCAGCATGCAGTAAACTTCACATTTACCGCCATGTGAACATCTCATGTTACATGCATTTTAGATATTTTCTTAGTTTATTAATCAACGGAACGTGTTATACCTATAGCATCGATTAGTGGAGTTATGGTGCCTCCTAAATTCGTATTGATATGGAATGAAGACATGTTGTAAAATTATTTTTGGCCACACGCATTTTGGTGTTCCGAAATGTTAATAATACGGGGTTTAAAATCGCCGCCGCCGTCAGCAGGTGTGTAGATGATATACTGTACCGGTAATGCGTGAGAAAATTATTTCACATAACATCTAAGGCGTTCCATACGTTAACCGAAAGTTTTATTTGCGGTATTTAGCTAAGATCATTATAGACTCTTGGCTAGGTAGTGCGTAGAATAACTAATTTATTAATACCATTCATTTTTCCGATAATTTCCTTAAAAGATTCCTTTAAACTTAATATAAAATACTAAATCGCTACGAATTTCTCTTAAATATATGACCATTATTGTCAGTAATCCTTTCTTTCCTTTATTTATCATTTTTATTATTTTATTTACTCTTATATTACCTTTGTTAAGGAAATGCAGAATATCGAAGTGGAACTGAAGCGTACATTCTTCGAAGAGTAATCAGTCAATTGCGAGATTCCACTTACAAGGTTGTCTCTTTACCTCTCATGAAGACGTATAGAGGGAGCAGAGGTATAGCTCCACTCATTCTTAACCTCGGCACTAGTTGGAGGTGAGTGTTCAACTTCACGCCCCGGCCACTTTACCCCCTGGTAGGGAACCACCGTGTCCATTGAACGGGAGGCCGTGTGGGTCCCAGTGCCAGTCTGGAATGTTTTGGAGGTCTTTTGTCCCTGCTGGGATTCGAACCCCTGGCCGTGAAGTCTGTAGCTACTTTCTATACTGTCTCCATATTATTACTCTATTTCATTTTTTTTGTATTTAGGCCTAGATTAATGTCATACTTTACTTCATTTAAAGAATTTTCAATATAGCTTTCATTTATGACACAAATTTTGCCACATTAATTTAAATCCCTTAATCACCAGATGGCCTACTAACGGTGCATAGAGCGTATTGTGTTTAACCTTTTAAAGACGAACTGTGTTCGTTTTTATATAATGATTCAGCGCGTACCGCGCAGTAAACACTCTCCACCTCGGGTATGAAAACCAATCGCTTAATGTTTTATAAGGCAAAAGTCGCTGTTTGTTCTGAGATGCGTACAAAACACATAAACGCAGTGTGGGCACCACGTAGAATTTTTTAATGTTAAACCTGGTGGTACGTAAAGTTACCGCTAGGCTTTAAAAGGTTAAAATCTGGAGTCATATTTATGTATATGTAATATTAACAATCGTGCTTGTCGTCATATCATATTGCGACGAATATGTAACCAGTTTAACGTATAGTCAGTGCATCCATCACAATTTAAACGAATCCTCTTGGCAGATTTTGATGTCAGGTACCCTAACATTAGAGATACCTCCAGGTCTCGTCTGTTCCACCTTCTATCTCTCTCTATAAATCTATATTCCCAGCGAAGTTCTATTGTTACGTTCTTTTGCTTCGTGTCACAATCATACGCCTGACGACGTGACTTCTGTTCCAGTATTCTGCCATTATTATAGCCTGGTACATGAAACATGACGCTGCTAAATGCTTCTTTCTGTGTCCCAGTATTACCAGCTATGAGGAACAAATGTTCACTTTTCGTCCTGAGATTTTTTTGTTCAGATTTCTGGTAGGAAATATAGTACTTTTGCGAGATGTGACTTTCTTATAGCTGCGTTGCTGAGGCTTTAGGGTTTCTGGGATGTGACGCTGCAGATGAAGGCGGTAGGGTCTTTCGAAACGTCGGGAACCAGTCACCCAACAACACAGCATCACATCCAAGCAGACTTGAATCCTCATCTAATATAGACCTCACTCTGCAGAACAGGTTCGAATTGATAAAGAGGTAGTCAAGAAATTACTTGATTCTTATGGAACACAAATCTCCATTTCCATGTTCACAAGACGCCTACATATAGTCGGATCAGGGAAAGAATTAACACGGATCTCTCTGTATAACCTACCTTCCTCCGCTTCTGTTACTTGTAACTGGTATTTTAGCTATTATTTCTTCTCGTTATTTAGGTTTTCTTGTGATAATAAGACTGTAGTGAATTTAAGTGATCCTTGCACTAATAGATTAAATTAATCCACAACAAAAACTTCATATCCGCCCGTTCTTCTGAAATATAACTTAAAATCTTCAACGAGTATGTGTGAAATTAGGTAGTCATTAAATCTCATACTGTAGCCTTCTGGCTTTATGACACCATGCAATCGCGTCGACGATTACAAACGTTTAAAAGGAACATAGACTACTACTACTACTACTACTACTACTACTACTACTACTACTACTACTACTTCCAATTTCAGTGTAGAAATTGGGGAGAAGTATTTCTGGAATATGTTTTTTTCCGTTTACCAGACCACACGATACCATAATCCGAAAGACTGTCAGCAAGAGTCTTCACCCCACAGTTCCTTTAAATATTACGCACAGTAAATTTAATACGATTTATATTTCTAAACATATGGGTTCAACATAACCTGTTTTGTATTAAGGACAAGTTGAATTCCACAATTAAATCGAGCAGTTTTAGACATATTCTTAGAGTCTATTTATTCTCTTCCACTGGCTTCTAGTCTCACATTTTATACTGCAGCACAGTGCTGATAATTCAACTTTATAATCAGAGACAGTCCATTTAACACACCGAGTAGTGTCCAGCAACCGACTTCTGGTTGCCTAAGGTTTCAGGTGCTTGTAAAAGTAAATATTTAATAAATATATCATCATCATCATCATCATCATCATCATTACTATTAAATTTTTGCAAAGAACTTATATAAACACAAAATTTGTGTACGTAAAATTTGTCTAACATAACTTAACAGTTTTAAGCCATCGTCATATTTGTAACTTTTGAGTTACAAAAATATATTACACGTAGTTTTTTTGAAATTTGATTTTCTGGGTTTTAAAAAGAAGCAACAAATACGGAGAGAGAGTGGGTGAAAAAGTAATTTCTGTTTCTCACAGTACGTTACTCTTGCATTTATCTGACGTCTCTATACCTTTGTCTTTAGCATGGAACCATGCTTAGGAATTCTAATAATTCAACAACACATTCCGTACCCACCACGTACAGTAGATAGATAGCGACTGCCTGACATTATAAGAACATTCCTTCAGAAATTGTACTTTGTAGTTCTTTTGTATGGCTATCAGGAGAGATTAAATATTTCGGCGAAAGGAAATTGTATCTTTATTCCCATAAATTTCTTCGCAACAAAGCGACGTAACGTATAGATATTTGCGGAGGATACCTACTTACGGAGGGGGCACGCGGTGGCGCAGTTGGTTGAGGCACTGCGCTACAAACCGGAAGGTCGCGGGTTCGATTCCTCATTTGTCCTGGGGTCGACTGGGCATCTAATAGAAGTGAGTACCAGGAATAGATCCTTGGCGGTTAGGACAGCCCGTGCACAGGGCTAACAACCTTGCCACCTTCATGTGCCGATTGTCTTGTCTAGAAATCCTGGCAGCCTCGACTTCCTGAAACCCTAGAGGCCTGTCCAGGCCTGTGTAGGGATAGCTTTACCACTTAGGTAGAAACTTATGCTGTTATATACGGTAAAGGCAAAATCGTCCGTGTCCTTAATTAACCATTTAAAGCCTAGCGGTAACTTTACATACGACCAGGTTTTTAACATTAAAAAATTCTACGTGGTGCCCACATTGCGTTTATGTGTTTTGTACGGATCTCAGAACAAACAGCAACTTTTGCCTTATAAAGCATTAAGAGACTGGTTTTTATAACCGAAGTGGAGAGTGTTTACAGCGCGGTACGCACTGAGTCCTTACATAAAACAGATACGCTTCGTCTTTAAAGGGTTAATGGGGGAAGTGGGGGTCGAAATGTTTAAAATATCGCACAACGGAGGGGAGACGGGCTTCGGACCGGACATACAGAAGTCGATGCTCGGTGGGGTAGTAGAGGTTCGCCCAATCTAGTTTCCGGTAGTCAGCTGAAGGTCAAAAATTTTATAAAATACAGTCGAAGCCGGTTGTAATATCGGTTTATGCGACACCTCGTCTATAACGTCATATTTTCTGTGGTATACATTAATTCCTCTCCGTTAACCATAACAGTATAGTCCTCGGTTATAACAACGCTCGTTTATAACGACACAAAATATTCAGTCCCTTTCATGACGTTATAAACGAGTCCATCTCTGTTTTCAATCGTAAGTAGTACACGGTCTGAAAATGAAGAAATTTTGAAATACCAAATTTTTTTTGTAAGGGTCTTTAGCTAGTGGTAATTTCTATGCATCCTCAAAAGGACTCGCATTTAAAGCACTTATCCTTAATTTTCTTAATTTTGTGTATTATTATATATTTCAAAGAGTCAGGATTTGTGGTTATGTCACTGCGCAGGCACAGTCTGTAACACGTCCTTCTACATATCCTTATTCCTTTTGTCCTTCTCCGTCTTATACATCTTCTCTACTTCAGTTCTGCGCCCCTTTTCCGTCCCCTGATTCATCCCTGTTACATCCCTTCTTCGTTTTCTTTGTTTCTCAGAACCAACAGGTTTTTTAACTCAAATATTAAGCAACTAAAGGAGACACTGTGTTTTTTTTCTTAGATACGTACATGCGCCGATGTTTAAAAGTATTAAGATATTTGTGCATCCGTGTGAAAGTTGAGGTCCTCACGGCTGTATCAAGACTGCAGTCGTCTGAAATGTGACATCCTATACTTCAGTACTCAGACAATAAATCTCAGGCAGAACAACACGTGTGTCTCCGTAACTTTTCTACACTGAAACTACACGGCGTCACACACCACAGTACCATAATCTTGACACACCCGTCATAACCTCACTTGTGGACGACTCATTGTCACCAGCAGTGCAGGCATGTGGTGTTGTTAATCTTTAAGCCTTTGAACGGTGGAATTTTCAAACTGAAGGAGAGGAGCGAGTCTCTTTTACGACGATAGCGGTAGCGGATTGGCGGAGGGCAACGAAACAAATGCCGTACTCTTGCAACCTCATGTACAGAGTAGGCTCGTCCGCCAGCACCGCGAGGCTTTTCATGGCCGAAAAACCAAAATATGACGTGCTTAGAACGTTTGTTTCCTTTCACCGTCTTTGCATTTCTCTGAAACACCAGACTCGCATTATCGGATGTAACTACGTCCCTGATCATGAAATACTTTTCCTTTCATCTCCTCTTGTTTCTGTTCTCCCTCTTGTTTTAAGACAAATACAGGAAGACTCATGTATACGGCGTGGGATCATTTCAGCTAGCGTGCGAAGCGGAAGAAATATATAGTAGACGTACTCTCAGATATGTTACGGTAAATGTTATAATATTTCAGTTCTGGGTTGTTTACGGAAGGGGATGAGAAATGTAGAAGTCCGTTCGTGCCAACACACCTTCGCGCGGTACACTCGGTTACACTCGAAATGTGATTTGGTGAGACTCTGTCGTACATTCCTGCCAAAAGTGACACATACAGTTTTAGTATTACCTGGAAGATATGTAAGTCTGTAGATTCAGGCCAGTATAATCTTGGATCGCTTTGCATTCGGGCGTTTTCTGTGCAGAGCACTGAGAACACGAAAAATGATAATTTTTAGTTGTGTCACTTTTTGCACGAAAATAGGATATCTAATACATCTAGCGAGAAGGAAATTTCGCTACCAAATTCAAGAAATAGAGTCATGGCGGTGTAAGCATTACGTCTGATGTGGAGGAAGGGCCATCTGAAAAAGTATCTAGTATTCAGATTGTAGGAGAATTCTCAAATTCTGTGTTTCAGCCCCTTCTGGTACTGGTAGCATAAAACCATTAGAGATGAGCTGAACTCTAGTCCGTTCTTCCGTATTATTACTTAATATATAACTCGTGTGCGCCGATCCCAGTGGCCCCGCAGTGTAAGCAGTGGGTCTGCGGCCGTTCGCTAGCTGGGATTGCGGGTTCGAATTCCGCTGGTGGCATGGATGTCTGTCTCTTGTGAGAGTTGTGTGTTGTCAGGCAGAGGTCTCTGCGTCGGGCTGATCACTCGTCCAGAGGAGCCATACCGAGCGCGGTGTTTCTAATTGAGATCATGAAGCCTCAGTAATGAGGAGACCCTGCCCCCTAGGGGCTGTTGCGCCATTGGAAAACACTCGTGTGTAATTTTCTCTCCATGATATCATCTGCGGCATAATCGGTTATCATTATCATAATCATCATCATCTTCGTCATCATCTTTTGTGTGTCATTTAACGAGACCCTCAATGGCTAAGATTACAGGGCCTCAGTGGTAGATGAAACTGTAAGCATGGGTCACGGGTGGGATTACACTGATAGGCGAGTCCCTGAGTACTGGGAGAATAAACTGTCCGAGTGCCACTTTTTCCATCGCAGTGCCTTATGGACTGGCCTAGAATTGAATCCGAGCCTCCGCGGTGAGAGAACGGCTGCTAACAGCCTGAACCCTGTCGCGGCCGACATAATAATAATAATAATAATAATAATAATAATAATAAGCATATATTGTGTGGGTATTTAATAATTTAGAATTTGTATATTGTCGAATAATTCCGGAATATGATCGCGCATGTTGAGTGGCTAAGGTCTTGGGAGGGGACAGCCTTGGTCTGTTCTAGAATATTAACCTACACGCCTTTTGTGAGGGCCATGGAACTGCTTATCCAGTAGAGGCGACAAATTCCGTGGGGTTCGAACCGTTTCATTTTGTTGTCTGAGTCCAGAGCTTTACAGTTATACCAACTTAACCGGGGAAAGTTTTGTGTTCTATAATTGACAGAAGTTTCCGTTTTTGGGTTAATAAACTTTGTTGCATTCGTAATGTGTGTTGTACAGTGAAAGTTTAGTACAAGTGCACTAGAAGTTCTTAGGGCAGTATAAATCCATCTTGCCTTATAGACTGGAGAAGTTTTCACAGAGCGAGACATACCTATCCCGTGTTTGTTGTTGTCTATCCTTACTTCTTGAAAACATTTAAAGATGATAAATTGAATGCTATTTTATACTAATGCAGAAATCACTTGCAATTAAGCCGGAAGTAATATGCTCTGTGTCTTCATCCTCTCCCCTTTCCCTTCCTTTATTACTCATTAACCCTTTAAGAAAGAAAGGTAATCTGTTTTATATAAGCAGCCAGTTCGTACCGCGCAGTGAACACTTTCCATCTCGGTTATAAAAAACGAATCAATTAATACTGTGAAAGGCAAAAGTCGCTGTTGTTCTGAGATCCATAAAAAAGGTAATTATCCTCTGTGAGCAGAATGTAAAATCTGTCAATGTTAAAACATGATAGCACATAAATTAACGGCTAGGATTTAAAAGGTTAAAGTAGTCAAATATGTCGTATGTACGCACATGACGTACATACGTGTCCTTCAGATGGAAGACATTAGAAAACGAAGCCGCTATTTGCGTGTGTGAGAAATTCTAAAGCGTGAGAAAAACATAACTTTCGTACATGGTCAGGTAACACAGTACATAAACACGCAGTCTCTTGTCATGTATGTTCTCCGTTATGAAAAGTATAATTTGAAAAAATACCTTTATGTTAATATTTTAAATTACTTACAATTACAGAAAATTACAGGCGAGTTGTGGAATTAATGAAGTATATGCTTGTGTACATTTAAAACTCCGTAGTTTTTGGATTTTTTCGTCGTCGGGTGTTTAAAGAACAGTAGTCTTGAAGAGGGAAACACTTCCAGGTGCCGAAATATTGTCTTACTGTTTTGTGATTTTTAGTTAAAGTTTAGAAGCCACGTGGTCCTAAAATGTTGCACACTGTTGTCACAAAACTACAGAATTTTACTGAAATATGTAATTTTAGCTCATCAATATCAAAGTTTTAGTATACAAAACATTAAGGGGTAAAACATTTAAAACAAACTACAATTTGGAAGTGATATTTGTAGTTATTTAAAACAAGGTTAGAGCAAAACATTCCTGCGGTTGCATGACACAGACAACAGAAATGGGAAACACAAGAGCAAAATGAAACGTGGATGTAATGGCATTTCGGGGTTAGAATATTGGATATCTTAAAGCTGAATTAATGAGTGGAAATAACAAAAGTAAAACAGAACCGCGATAAACGGAGTAAAGACACACACACGCACACACACACGCACATACACACTCACACACGCACACACACGCGCACACACACACTCAGGCGCGCGCGCACGCACACACGCACGCACACCCACATGCGCGCGCACGCACACGCACACACAATACACGCGCATACGCACACACACACTCACACACACACACTCACTCACTCACTCACTCACTCACTCACTCACTCACTCACTCACAAAAAGAGAGCGCAAGAACCTAGAAAAAACTTTCTGAAAAAAAAAAGACAATTTTTGAATTTCACATTCAGATACTTCTGTGCCGAAGGCAGATTTATGTGTTTAAGGTTGATCCTTTTCTGGCGGGGGGGGGGGGGGAGGGTGAGATTGTATGTCGTGTGGCAATGAACTTTCTTAGATTCGTATGCAAGAGACGCCCGGTTCAGGTCTCGTGTGGGGTAGCCACGTCGCGGTTTTTTTTGTGTGCTTCCAGGCAAATGCCTGGGTATTATCGCGATGAGGCAATGGCCGCTTCCTTCCAAATCCACTGCAATTTATCTTGTATCAGTCATCCTACCATTCGACGTTACGTAACAGGGGTGTCAAAAATCGGCTCGCAAACGTCACTGGTGTGTCTCGCCTTGGCTGCTTTTTCTCAGGCAGCGAGCAGTGTTGCTGCCGTACATTTGGCTTATATATCATGGTTTTGGCTGCATATATATATATATATATATATTGATATATGTGGAAATGTTGAATATGATTGTGGCATTGTGAATCAAAATACTGACACAGATGTTTATAGAATGTGAGTGTACAAACCGCCCACGCCCATGATGATGGGCCCAGCATATGACAGGTTGTTGAGATGAAAACCTCTGCTTTCGTTCTTCACCCTCACAGTCTGATTGCCCCTCACCTCCTGCGCCTCCGACAGCTGGTCTGCGTAGTAGCCTGCAAAATACAAGAATTGCAAGTGCTGTGTACTGAATCCCTGAAGATGGTTAGGTTCGTTGTCTTGCTCTTAAGAACAGGATACGAGGCTGCCGTTAGTTAATCTGTTCCCATCCTCTGGTACAGACTGTCTCTAACATCCGATTAAGCAGAACGTCTTCAAGGCACCTGCGGAAATTGAGGTATATAATCCACGAATTTTTAGGTCTACTGCAGACACTACATGGATGTAATTTGCTTCACGCCCCCGCCTCTTTACCTCTGTTTCCAGGGATAGGACGTTCGGTATGTTCTCCAGCCTGTCTGGACGCTTCGAAGAACACAGAAATTTGTTCCCCATTTCGGAGATCTATCCCAGATTTCCCGATCTCTGTCCCCCACGTGGATCAGTGATTAAGAATAGCCCTTCCTGTCCTTTATGCGACGGCATTTAAATCGAACTGTTTGTGCCTGGGGTACGACATTCTTCCAAGTAGGCCCTTTAAATTTTTGCGCATGGGTTAGAAAAAACATTTATATCACGTGAACTAAAAGGGATGGAATAATGAAATAAGCGGCACTTTGTGGGAAATAAAACAGAGATATTTCAGCGCGTCTGAAGAAGTGCATTAAAAATTCTTAGCACCTGCATACACCACATAAATTTCCAAACGTTTGAAAATATTCCATTTCTTTTACTTACATTTCAGTTTGAGGCCACAGTTTTGCGAAGGGAGGTCTATCTTGAACAGCCCGAAGAGTTTCAGAGCTGTGCTGAAGTGTGGTAGTCCTCAAAGCAGCTTCTGGCTACACAAAGTCCCATATCACACTTCCGGCATTTCACTGAAACTCTTCTGCATTCACCCCTGGCCGAGCACACGCGACATCTTGCTTATTTGCTTGGCATATGAATAGGCCACTCTTTGCTACTGCTAGCCTCCAACCTACTCATTTGTGTGGCAGTGCTGGGCCGTCTCCCTAATGGCCTCGGTACAGTCCGTTCATATAACAGGAAAACGCTAAGTGGACTGGAACCGTCATTTATGTGTGGCCCTTCGTTGTCCTTTTTCCCCCTGTTGCCCCCTGTGTACGTGTGTACTACACTTGTCCGAGGGCTAGAGGGGCGTGTCCACGAGGTACATGGCATTTGTACCTGTCGACCTGGCCCACTCTGAACAGCTTCCTCTTCCTCAGAGGCACTTCCAGAACTTGAGCTGCCGGATATTTGTCCAATGGATGTTGGGCGGTCCGGTTGCAGGTGTGACACCCCTGGCTCGTCTTCAAACCCTCCCTTATCTTCCGAGCTGCTGTAACTTGAAGCGCCAGCTTCATCACTCTCGTTGTCCCAAATCAGTTCAGATATCTGAGTTTGGGACAACACCTTCCGACGCTTTGTGGGCGCACTCATTTTTACAAAACTTGCAGTTATCACAAAATTCTTAGAAGGAAAAATTCTGGTGCCTTACTTCTCAATAAACACAACACACCGAGGGATGAAGTCATAAATTGAGTTGCGTTCATTGCTTTGTACCTGACAAGCCAGATGCTGTCAGTTCGTCTGCGAGGGGATGTGTTACTAAAAACGTGAATATTAGTCCAACGGAAACAGATAAATTTATGGAATTACTTCCATTTCGTAGGAAATGAGACAGGCTTCTGCAGCGCCTCTTGTGAAGGTTCGTAAAGTTGCTTAGTGTCGAAAATACATGATAGAATTTTAGGACATTCAGTATTGCCACATTACTTTATTTGAAACTTGGCAACCCCATTGTCTGTCATTTTCTTTCTCTCAGACATGCACAATCGTAACTGAAATGAAACACGAGCCTTTGCTCAGTCAAAACACTGCTAAACCCAATCGGACCCCACGTACTTCGGCAGCTCTGCACATCGCTTGTAGGAAAACTGCACTAAAGCCCGAAACACGGACTCCAACCTGACAGAACTAGCAAACATGTTTTTGAACATAAAATGAAGTTTCAGAAGACAAAAAGAAATCTCTCAATTCAGGAATAATTGAAAAACGTTATAAATATAATACAAATAAAATTAAAAACCATATAAAAGGGTTTCTTGAGGTTTTATTAGAATAAAGACAATAGAGTTTTAGTACATTTTTGCACACAAAAGTTTGGTGCCCAGACATGCGGCGTGACCATATGATGTCATTTTTCCTACGAAGGAAAATCTACCACGACTGCAGGCGATAAGAAACAGACCACTCATTATAAGCGGGGTTTCCTTCCAGTTCAGCATGGTACACAGTAGAAAATATTTGTTACTCACAAGACCAATCTTCAGCTGTACCATTTGAAATATACGCGTCCCATATTGAACTGCGCTTGAGCGTCTATCTGCCTGTGTGTGTCACCACTACCCACTCAGGAAAGTCGAGATCAACACAGCACAAGACAAGCGCGTAAGGTAAGTGCTTATGCTCGCAGACCACATCCAAACAGGCTCACAGTCAATGAGTACGCGAGTTCTTTCCTTGGATAAAGTGGTCGGAGCCTGAAGCAGACCACTAAATGTCATCTAATGCGAAGTTAAGGATGACTGGAGGTATACTTTTTCTCCTAAATGATTTCATAGCGTGCACAGCGAAAAACCTTACTGCGTTTAAATACCGCTGGCATATATGTACGCCGCTCGTACCGCAGGGTTATTTAAATGCCGGCATACATATATGCCGCACGTACCGTAAGGGATCAGACGCACGCAAGCCTCCCCCCCCCCCCCAGCCTTTCGCCTGAAAAGAGCCAGTTAACACGGTGTGATTATTTCAGAATATGAAGCTACGGGCGAGTTAATCCGACACGCAATACACCGTCGTCTGAGCTCTTTAGAATTGAATGTATACGGTTGTTTACAGTGGCTGGTTCAAATAAAGGTATGTGGATTCTCACTGCTAGCTGCAGAAACGGCTTTAACTTTTCGCCTGCGAATGAGCAGTCGAGGTGCTCTCTGTTAAGTGCGTCGTAATCCTATCTAGCTGAGGCTTTGAGCCAGTTGTTCTGTATCATGCAATTCACTTGCTTGTCAAAAGATACCATGTCCAGGGATTAACACCTCGTGATTATTATATTAAGAAATGAAGTCCCACGTGTGTGATTAATTCACAAATCTGTTAATTCGTGGGGAGCTTGTAGTAATGAAGTGCAGTGAAGGCTGGCTGATATTCTGAAGTTTGTGTAACTTGTAGAATGGACGACAGGATGGAAAGAACGTAAAAGAAAGGAAAGAGAATTACTAGAAGAAATAGGAGAGATAATATATATGGAAGTAAGAAAGCAAAGAAGCAAAGAACGAAGAATAATATAGGAAATAAAGGCAGACATGAAGAAGAGAAAGCAGCAAAAATCGATGAAGAGAAGAATGGGGGAAAAAGGACAAATGGATGAGTAAAAGAAGTCTAGGACAGGAAAACGAAGAGGAGAGGAGAAGAGAACACAGGAAGGAAGAAACATTGAAAGAATCAAGGAAGGAAAATGTATTGTTATAATGAAGTAAAGGAACCGTAGGCCAGTGGCTACATTAAGCGATATACGCCGCCTATGCAACGGCCGCCCTTACCACCAGGAAATATTCATGGTACTCACTTCTGTTAGAGGCTGAGTCGACCTCAAGGCCATAGTACGGCTGGAAGGATCATGTCAATGAAAAATTCCAATGGCACCATCGGTAATCGAGCCCGCGCCCTGCCGGCTTCTAGCCCAGTGCCTCAACCAAATGCGCCACCGCGTGCCCCGCCTTCAGTGATACAGGAAACCAAACTCTGGCAGTGTATAAATGCAAGAAACTTCGCTGATCCTGCAAGACTGCAGTCGTTGACGTCTTGCTAATCACTGGGCTAACTGAGATATCCCAGCTCGTATCTATTGAGTACACTTCTGATGCGTTCTCTCGAGTTTCATTGTAGCACGTGCCGCTTGTCAGACAGCCAACTCGCCGAGCCAAATCAGAATCCTATTTCATATAATTCTGATGATGGATGGATAGTCACGTGCGAAGCCGAGAGCCGCTTCTTGACAGATTTATCTTCCATGCTGTCATGAAGAGGGTAGATCTTGGGACGCTTCGCGTATCTGGCAGACTCAGAAAATGAGGTGCAGGTGTATAAAAGTGGCCTGTCACGTCGTATTTTTTAGCCTTCGCAAGGATTAACGTATCCTAGGATCATTATTCTGGGCGTAGAGATTAAAATATTGAAATGTAAAAGGAAGTGTAAGGTAATTAGATAACTGGGGAGAACATTTGAGATTAACTAATAAAAGCATTTTAATTATTGTTTAATTTGCGCGATTTGAGGTTCTTGTAGTGACTGCAGTAACGTATCCATGCTGGATATGGCGCCGTGTAGTCTGGTAGGAATTTACAGACCTTTTCCCTACGTTTTAATAAACTTCTCTCTTTTCGTTCATGTAAATTATGTCGGTCCTTCTTTAATTATGCTGTAACTCTAAACGCTGACATGCGATTCCTTTCTGTCAGGTGTACGTTGTGGTACCCACGAGATATTTCAAGCCAGAGGGCTTTGACACGACCTGTGTGCTGATACTGCCCCTGTCTCCGCTTCCATCAGAGCAATAGCGCGATGTATGACGTCTCTTTGTGCCGTTATCTTCAAAGTCTCAGCGGAACGGCCTGTGACATCGCGAACTCTCTCTGTTCTCTCCGCTCTACCACACGTGAGTAAAAAGTCGACAGAATTTCAAAACGAGTACATGTATTGTACCAATGACTTGTAGAATGTCAACTGCTATCCTTTCTTCGGTAGCTTTACTTCTCATTTATTTCCTTTCTATTCTTTTTTGGTACTTCTCATTCTTGCTCATCTTTGATCCTGGTACTTTAAAACAGCGAATTAAATTGTATCTATAATGGCTTCGTTTCTGCATATGCTGTTTGGTTGGTAGCCGGAACAGCACAGTAACTATTGTGACTAAGCTACTGGCTGGACGTCCGAGTAGTCTTTGTTTGATTTCTGGACGGTGTTACTGTAATTTTTGTCTTCTGCTTAGCATCCAGACCGGTTGTAGGTTCCACCGGCCAACTATTCAGTTGGTACCAGTGGCGCTTACCCCAGCGGAAGGGCGGAAGGGTATTGCAGCTGACCGTTAGTGGCCATGTAATATCGAAGCTAAGAATGAGGGGAGAGATATATTCACTCCCCCTCACTACCTACCTATCATGCACAAGGGACAATTACCTTTGCGTGTTATACTGGTTCGAGGTTTTTAGAAAGAGGAAATATTTTTTATTTTTTATTTTAATTAGGTATACATAATTGGCGCTGTCAACTGGAACAGCCATATGTAAATTCTTATAACGTCTGCGTAAACAACCAGGTGGCTTTTAATGAAACTGATCTGATGAGATTCTTATGTACTCGTAAGCCATTCGCAGTCGCACTGAGGCACTGAGCTACGTAGCGTGGAACTGGCAACAGGGCTCTAAGGATCGAGGTTTCTAATTGGGACTACCTTTATACTCGTGTTAGCAGGTGTGCTTGGTTAAATCACAGCGTAAAGGTGGAAGTTGTGGATGGAAATATTTTCGAATTTCATAATTTAAAATATTAACAGATATTTCGTTTCATGCACGGCCACTGGAAAATGTTATGTTCAGAAAATGCATGGAATACTTTGTTACGAAGTTCATTTGGTTAATTTAATATTGGTTTATTTTTCGCATGGAAGTGATGTAGAATTGCTTAGTACAGTACAAGTGACGGGCTTTGTGTACACAGTAAGGAAGTTCTGCGGTCCGTATCATTTCAGGAGTTTCTGTTCTAGACGAGGAAACTTTGACCTCTCAAAGGCTCCGAGACGTGTGCTTGTGCTCAGCTGGGGGCTCTAACCCTAGTCATAGTTACATTTTGGTTGGTTGGCTGGTTCACCTGCGTCTTACTCTCATACTGTGAAATTCTCAAGAATCTCTTCTCGACAGAGTAGGAAGAAACAAAGAGAAGGAAATAATGAAGAGAAGGAAAGACGAAAGACAGTATGAATGGTAAAACGTTATTCTGTTGCGACTAAATCCGATTGCCACAGAAGTGCCTATTGTCTGGAGCTAGCATGAACAGTGCGATTGCTAACAATAGGCTTTGTAGCGCCTGGTGTTTATCTTGTCGTTAGCGAATTGTTTGTTTGACGTCAGTTGGATATAATGAAAGAAATAAGACTGATGTTGCAGGATTTAGTTACGTAAATCTTCAGGAATCCCTTCGATTGCAGCAGGTGTGATTTTTACACTGCAGCGCTGAGTTCTCGCGAGTCCTGAAGATAAACACGTATTGATCTTTTGGGGATAAATAACTGAAGTTTCTCCATCTACCCCGTCTTATTTCGCTCTCCATACATTTCATAAATAACTGAAGCTCCTACGTGTACCCTCTCATTTCTACCTCCATGCATTTCATGAATAAATAAAGCCAATTCCTCATTTATTATTATATATCAAGCCTTTAATTCAAGACTACGGTCTAATTGGTTGTGACAGCTTGTAGCTCTGTGGATATGTACCGTCATTTCGTAGGAAATTTCCGATTTTCTGGACGCTTCTCATAGTCAGTGGTAATTTTGTGCCAGAATGTGTGGCGCCTTATCTCCAAAGAAAATTATCTTCGTAAATTTACACACACATATATTCATACACACGTAGTACATATATACCTATATCACGCGTTCCACAGGTCTGGAATTTCGTCAATGTGAAAATGTGATGTGGAATGAGTCATACAAGCATGTAAGAATACAAAAATAAAAAATATACATACATTGTAAAATAAGCGTTTTGCAAACAAAATTCCAATGATATACAAAATTCGTTACAAGCAGCTGATAATTTAATTACGAGCCGTTTTTGAAAACCAGGAATTCTTCAGTATTATAAAATCAGTGTGTATTTAAGCCTATTCTTACTGCTGATTTAAATCGAGGCTTTTAATTCTTTAGAATCTAAGTGTCAATGGTCAACTGCTGAACATTTTAATGTCAGCATAGTGCGTACTGCTGTGAAACTTGAGAGGTTGGCGACTGGTCAGCCTACAAATGAATTTGTTTGAAACTTTTTTTCGTTATTTAAAATAAAGTTCATTACAGAGAATATGCACTCACATTGAAAAGGTAAAATATCTAAACTCCTAAAAGGGAATTTGGTACATCTCCATTCTCCTTCATAGAAATGTAGACTTAACGAAGTCTACAATGTGCACAGTAATTCTAAAATTTTAATCTTCTAAGGAAAACCTCAGGGATTCCGTTGTTTTCCCCTATCAGTGTTATTCCATCAATGCTCTATACCCCAGCTTCACCTTAATCTCAAATTGCAAGCTATTGTTAACAAAAGGGAGAAGGCTGTGGAGGTAACAAAGTGACACCGTTTCCGAAAGCGGGGAGAATCACTAAAGAAAATTACTTTCATTAATTTTGTTTTTAGAGCTTTGAAGAATCAAACATTTAATGTGTTATTGACGCGTATATAACTGGGCACTCACTGGTACTAATAAGTGCACTATGCAGGGTATACATAAAAGAATGGTGCGGTTTCAAAAGTTACCAATAAATTTATTTCTCACCTTACACGGGCACAACGTACACCGTCAGCAGCGGCAACTGTCCAAGTTTCTCATACGTTAATCACAGTCCTTCAATGTGTGCACCCTGGGTCACACGACATACATCCACATGGTAATCAAATTCATCCCAGACTCGGTGTAGCATGTCCGCTGTAATGGTCTGCAGTGCATGCGTTATCCGATCACGAAATTCCTTGAGGGACATGGGCAATGGTGGTACGTAAACAGGGTTAAAGACAGCGTTTACGTACCACCATTGCCCATGTCCCTCAAGGAACTTCGTGATCGGATAACGCATGCACTGCAGACCATTACAGCGGACATGCTACACCGAGTCTGGGATGAATTTGATTACCGTGTGGATGTGTGTCATGTGACCCAGGGTTCACACATTGAAGGATTGTGATTAACGCATGAGAAACTTGGACAGTTGCCGCTGCTGACGGTGTACGTTGTGCTCGTGTAAAGTGAGAAATAAATTTCTTGTTAACTTTTGAAACCGCACCATTCTTTTGTGTATACCCTGCATATAATAACTACCGGAGTAACAGATAATATAAATAGTAAAGTAAGTACAGTCTATTCATGTGGAAATGCCGTGTCAGCTTCAGGTGCTGCTCTAAGAGATGTCTCGCATTTTCGGCGTCATGGGCTGAGCCCGCGCAAGGGGCTTGCTTCCTAGAACTTTTGCAGACTTGAACAGTGATTATGCATGCGGTCTTTGCACCTCCTTGACCCAAGCAAATCTTCTCCCCTTCTTCTGTTCCACCAAGGGACCCACTTGCACGGCGCTGTGCGAAGTTTGAGGTCAAGGAAAATGGCGTTGAATCACTGAGGCCGTTTATATCGACATGCTATTAATATTTCATGACGCACATGATGCATCTTCTTCGGTTGTGTTCATCACACTCTTTTGATTTCAGATCTGCATTAAGGGCTTTTTTGTTTCACGATTTTTATGCTTTTTCAAAAACAGCGTATTTTATGAGTGCAGAAGGATTATGACTGCAGACTCTTGAAGCTTGTACAGTGGTGTGGTCATGGTAACTTTTAAGGTGTTACCTAGAACGTTGTCTGGCTATAGTTTCGAGAACCTTAAAGAGGCTAGAATCATTGCCTGGAACTGCGGTTCGAACTCTGTACCTCCAGAATACCAATTGGCAATTCTAATCTCTAACCCGAATAGCAATTTATAACATTTATATTTTTACTGTGGTCTGCGGCCGCTCGCTTACTGGGATTGTGGGTTCGTATCCCGCCGGATGTCTGTCTCTTGTGAGTGTTGTGTTTTGTCAGGCAGAGGTCTCTGCGTCGGTCTGATCTCTCGCCCAGAGGATTCTTACGGAGCGTGGTGCGTATAACTGAGTGTGATGGTGAAGCCTCGATAATGAGGCGGCCCTGGCCCACTGGGGTCTGCTGCGCCAGTGGAAAAGTGTTTTTATAATAATATATTCGATCGCACATACTTGATGTTGTATAAGTGCCGAAAATTCATCAACGCGTTTACAAAATTCCACTTTCTCACACTGATTTTGGTTTAATTTCGTTCACACCCTCATACTGTACTTCATACTCTTGATTTTGGTCCTCCATTTTATAGTTACGTCTACAAAGGCCCCCCCTGCCATGCATACTACTTGACCTTCCCATGTAATTATTTTTCGTTTGAATGCCAATGCAACAATACGTGAAAAATGAAGTTACAAAACTCTAAAAGTTCCTCCTTGTGCAATGTTCTATATTTATGAACATTCAGGTGTTCTGGGATATGACGCCATTTTGATTGGTAAATAGGTACCTAGCTGCTTGCGTATCGCCACAGCGTCGTATCCGAGGACACGAATTTCTATTGGCACCTCTGTGAAAGCCTCAGGTATGGCATTTATAGTTTTTTGCCTATCCTTCCTGGATCCAAGTGTCTTCGCCGATATTTTCAAAATTTCATTTCATCCTGAACAAATGTTGTCAAGCTGAAATACCTGGTGTCTTTAACAAAGCTTAGTTGATGTTGACTGGAACGCCTGTCACATGACGTTTAGACTTCTGGCGGTACTAGCGTGTCGGAAAAGTTGTCGCATAAGCACGGCGCTTCTGGCTAGACGGTCTATAACAGCTTGAACAATAAAAGGAATTCTTTGGTTTTGAATATTACCCATGTTCCATCCAGTAAGATAATTTTGCAGTGCTTATTCCAACAACTGCAGAAGCGTTCGACACAAAGGTATAACACCATATGGCAAGCCTGCTGCATGTTTCTTCCTTTCTCGGCCATCTTCAGGGAGGTGTTTTCTCTGTCTTTGAGAGAGAGAAGTAATGACGGTACAGGCAGCAGGCCTTCGAAATGTCAGTACCGAAATACACGGTGTCATATTCTAGAAGACAATAATCTGCAAGGTAACAGTCGTCCTTTAATTGCGTTTCATCCTACGCCTTTAGAAAAGGCCCCCTTGAATGCTGAACGCAATAAAAGCACTTCCGATCTTCCCGTCTTAACCTTTTAAAGCCCAGCGGTAACTTTACTTACCACCAGGTTTAACATTAAAAAATTCTACGTGGTGCCCACATTGCGTTTATGTGTTTTGTACGGATCTCAGAACAAACAGCAACTTTTGCCTTATAAAACATTAAGAAACTGGTTTTTATAACCGAAGTGGAGAGTGTTTACAGCGCGGTACGCACTGAGTCCTTATATAAAACAGACACGCTTCGTCTTTAAAGGGTTAATCTACAGCCTTGTGTGTGACCACGAATCGAAAGTTTCCATGTTTCAAGTGACTCGGTTTATGCAATCTGTTTCTGTCATCTGTCTGCCTGTGAAATCAGCATCTGACGTCACTGCATCCGCTTCAAGCACGTAGCAAACAATAGAGCCACAACCCGCAACACAGATTCTCATCCCCCAACCCCCCCCCCCTTCCTTCGCAAGTTCTGTTTCTTGATTAAACGCTCACAGCCACAGTATCAACGAAACAGGTACTGCGCAACTTGCTGATCCACCGGCATGTTTCACGGGTGGAGTTAGGTGTATTTTATTGTATTTGTGTTTTATTTAATGACGCTGCCAGTAGCTCATAGGGTGTGATGTCGAATGGTTACGTGATTAATGAATAATGAATTAGAAAGGGTCTGGAAGGACGCCATCGTGGCGTAATTTGCCGTATTATACCTGTGTATGCCTGAAGGAGTTGAGGAACACCATGAAGAAATTAAGCCATTTGAACCCGAGAACTTTACAATACGAAACAGGCGTGCTGATCATTCCAGCTTCGAACACATGCCTTCTTAAACTACGTGCTTAGCGTGTTATAACCTCATTAGCATTGTTGTTTATTTATTGCTTGTACATGTCTGTTATTATCAGCTCGGACAATGAAGTCTATAGGAGCAGGCTACGGGTTAGAAGAGCGAGGCAGTGTCTTTCCATGTCCTGCAGGGATAACATATATATCGGTCCTACGAACTGTCCATGCCGGATCTGAAGGCCACCCAGTCTCCTAGTTAATGATTACCATAGAATGTTTATCTGGAGATAAAGCGGTCACGTGACGTAGATGATCACTCACCCCGATCTGATGCCGAGGTTAAGGATGCGTGAAGCTATGTCCTCACTCCCCCCGCATGTCTTCATGGCTTATGCAGGTGTAAGTTTACATTGGTATTTATGCTGACAAATTTTTTATTGTTAATATGAAAATAATCACTTGGAAAGAACACCTGTCGCAGCTTTAGAAATACGTTTATTTGTACGGCACATACTTGGGGAGTGTTTTGTAAAATAATGTTGTAAATAAAAATTGCACATCTTCAGAGAAACTGCTTTTAAATTATAGATAGTTTTTGAAAAATCTACATTGTTGGATTTTACATTAGTTTATGGTACACCTACCCACCAGAATGACTTGTTTTGTGTTACAATATCGTACGGACGTCAAAACACGTACGCAGCTTCCTGGCGAGTTCAGGGTGATGTAACGGGAAATGATGTATATATATCGCGAAACTGGACTATTTGCGCTGAATCATAGTTTATATTCTGCATAACTGCATCAAAAATTTTCCTGACAAATTTTGGCAGATACCGCAGTCATCAAATTGATGTTGGAATTATAGTTTCGGGGATAAAACATTTAGACAGACAGACAGACACAGACAGGCAGACAGACAGACAGATAGGCAGACATAGACAGACACAGACAGACAGGCAGACACAGACAGAGAGACAGACAGACAAAAAATTTCACGCCCCCCATTCATCACTTCATTTCATGCTATTTGTACAAAAAAAGTGGTACAATTTAACTTAAATTTAAAGGATCCGAATACCGGCGACTCATACCACTCCATGTATTAGAATATCACGTGACCACTGTGTAGAAAAATAACATCATAGAAGTTGTTCTTGATTTCTTATCTGCTTGTATTGAACACGAACACACTGAAGTGGCAACAAACTTTTATGCCCCTGTGACTGCAAATTCAAGTTCGGTCCCTCCGTGGTAATTTGCTAAGAGGCAGAAATTTATGACCGCCATTGTAACCTGTATACAGCCTCTCCGCGTCTGAAAGCTGTCTGTGATCTACGGGAAAATAATTTCGGGTTTACGTTCTTCCCTTATCTCTATCTCTGTCTGCCGAGCCAATAAACAGCCCACAGAGCTACTCCGAAATGAGGTCATATTTCAAAGTGCTTTCTGTTAAACCCATTGACATAGCCTGACTGTGAGACATCCTTACGTTTGGAGAGGTGTGAAATTATGCTGTTGTTTATTTATTTAGTTGTTTGTTTACTTATTCACTTATTTAAGGCACATTTAACCGTAGTGTCTGCAGCTAAGGTAGTATAAAGTCGAAGGGTACGATTGTCAAAGCATTATGAATTTGAAATTATACGAAAAGAAGTGGTCGTAGCCTGACTTTAATGGAATTTGCATGGAAGGGATGAGAAATGCAATGACGAAACTCACATGTAAATATAAATTAAGAAAAATTAGCTATATCACAGAGTTTTTCTATGAATTTGTGTAAGAGAAGTATTCTACTGGAAAAATCCTACATTTCTCATTTTTTCTCTTGCCTTTCCGGACAGTTTACCAGTACGTGTGGACGTTATGTAGCCAGAGATGATGGCGGTATCGTTAAACAGGCTACAAATAAATAAATAAATAAATAAATATCGCCAAGTGGTTTCTGCTCCACTGTTCGTAAGCCTCTGTCTGTGTAATGAGGGTACTCTGTTTGCGTCGCCGGTACACCGTGTTGGAACGCAATGACGTACTCGCTGAATTGCTGCTAAGGGCGCTGCGATATGAGTAAACTGTGCGCCGCGTGTTGGTTCTCACGAAGCTGTGCGTCTGGATGTATCAGAGGCACTTTTTGTGGGTGGAGGGGACGGCAGTATTCTAGCTGTCTGTCGTTAGTTCTTACTTCTTTGGTTTTTTCGCCAATTTTATTTCCTTCAGTACAGTATCTCCCTCTTCATTCCCCCAATTTTTTACCCATTGTTTCTTTCTTTCTTTCTTTCTTTCTTTCTTTCTTTCTTTCTTTCTTTCCCACTCAGTTTTGTTTGTGTCTGTTTTTCCTTCCATCCCTTCCATTCCCTTTCACATCATTTCTTTTTTTTACATTCTTTGATTGGTTGTTTCTAATTTTTCTCCTTGCTATTTTTACGTTTCGTTATTTCTTCCTTGAATTTTTATTCGTATGCCTACTTTTTTTTAGATTTTACTCTTTAATCTTTACCCCATCTTACACTCTGTCTCCTTATTCCATTGTTTTGCTATATTTGAAATAACAGCATTCTGCCTACTATAAATCCATGAACGTTTAATGAAACACAAGACGAAAGGTTCTGTCATTGTACGCAGTGTTGTATCTGTCGTGTGTTTAGACCTGCAGTAATTTTGTCTACAATAAATAAACACAAAGGCACTTGATGTGTGCAAAATATCAAACATAAGCTATTGAAATATTTTGGAATCCAACTCTTAACTGTCTGTTTTCTTCTCAGTGTGTTAATTTCGTTTCGGCTCCGTAAAGACGCGAGGAGGCTGCCTTAATTTACCGTGTGTGTCTTTTCTCCATTTCTGATTTTAGTCTGGAGACAGAACGACTTAGTACATAAAAGGAAGTGGTTTCAGGGATAAATATTGAGACTTGAACAACTGTGATGGACAGGGCTGTCCAAAGCCATGAGCAAGCAGACCTAAGAGAAAATAACATAAATTAGTACTGGAGAATGTATGTTACTTAAGAACGACTGGGATACACCGATTTTACACTTTCTGCGAGTTATTATTTCATTTGTTAAGCCTGCATGACGGAAGTTTGTACTCGAGTGATTTAACAGAGAGTATAATTACGTTTTTCCTAATCTTCAAATGTAATTTCTTCTTCTTCTCCTCCTCCTTCTCCTCCTCGTCCTCCTCAATCATAAGTATCATTCCTTTGTATTATCCTACATTTCGTGCCAAAATTCTGTTACTTCATTCTAGCCAGCATTCGAACGTATAATTACTGCATTACTGTTTTGTCAGAAACCGTGCCAGCGACATGTTTTATTAAGGTGACATGAAACACACCAGTTACGAAATCCTTAAATGTTTCCCCTGTGCGCATGCGTTTAAAACCTTATGTCATAAAGTATATATAGAATACTGATTAAGAATTAAGTACCGACCTCAATGCGCTGTACAGACCTTAAATTTCTCACACGCTGACGGCCTCGGCCTATTGTATATTGTAGGTAATGTACCTCAAAGTCCCGCGTCTTGTGCAGTAGTTGGAAATTAAACCCCAGGATCATTGAAGGTTTTAATGATTACTGTCATATCTAAAATAAACACTTCAAATAAACAGTCGATAAGCATGAAATACCAACTTCAGAACAACTCATTTCGATCTTTATATTATTAAAACCGTGTATGTTTGTCATGGATTGACACATACCAACCAACGCACCATTGAAAAGTATGTATTAACCTTTATAAATAAGTCCCTACACATGTTTCGAAGGAAAGAGTCGTCATCTTCAGGGGGTCGCTGATGTGAGGTGCACGCAAGCCTCCATATGGTCAGGCACTAAATTAGTTGCATTCACTAGGTCTTGTAGCCACTAAGGTTCATTGGTTGGTATGTGCCAGTCCAACTCATCTCGATGTTCCAAAGTTCTCCGCGATTGCTGTTTACGTGTGTACAGTGTTAACTGTCACCATTTAGAAATCAAAGGCCTTCACGGTCATGTTTCGGAAGGAATACCATGTGTTATCTCACTTTGCGGAGTCAAGGCCTTCACGATAATAGTCTGGGATTCCAAAACACCTGCTACCACACCTTATAAAACCTTAACCTTTTAAAGCCTAGCGGTAACTTTACGTACCACCAGGTTTAACATTAAAAAATTCTACGTGGTGCCCACATTGCGTTTATGTGTTTTGTACGGATCTCAGAACAAACAGCAACTTTTGCCTTATAAAACATTAAGAGACTGGTTTTTATAACCGAAGTGGAGAGTGTTTACAGCGCGGTACGCACTGAGTCCTTATATAAAACAGATACTCTTCGTCTTTAAAGGGTTAAAGATCAAAATCTGGAAACCGCAGGATTCTGCTGTCATACTTTGGAAAACGCCAGGCCTCGAAAATGAATCAGAACTGAAGCTCGTTGCCATTACAATTGCTAAACCAGAAGACCCATAATATGCTTTGGAAACCAAATGTCTTCAATATCATAATTTTGAAATCCATGGCCTTTACTACCACATTTTGAAAACCAAGACTTTCAGAATTACAAATTGGGAACTTCTAGCTATATGTCCAAGGAATCATGGTTCGATTCCCAGCAGAAAAAAAGGTTTATTTTCTCTAACGCGTCTAGACGAGCTCTGGGGGCTTACCCAGCTTACAGTTCAGTTGATACCGGAGCTCTTTCCCTGAAGACACATGAGCGAGGCATGAAGATGACCAATCAGCTCCACCTAGTGCCAAGATTAACCCTTTAAAGACGAAGCGTATCTGTTTTATACAAGGACTCAGTGCGTACCGCGCTGTAAACACTCTCCACTTCGGTTATAAAAACCAGTCTCTTAATGTTTTATAAGGCAAAAGTTGCTGTTTGTTCTGAGATCCGTACAAAACACATAAACGCAATGTGGGCACCACGTAGAATTTTTTTAATGTTAAACCTGGCGGTACGTAAAGTTACCGCTAGGCTTTAAAAGGTTAAGAATGGCTAGAGCTGTATCGTATCTCTCGCGTACTCCTTCAAGGCGCGTGCAAGAACGACCTTAAGGCCTCTACTGTCATATTTCGGAAACACCACGTATTCGGTTTCTGTTGCTCACAGTTCTTCTTACCCCTCGACTTACGACATAGTCATGTGTCTGTGCCATCGGCGTTTTGATGACGACGAAAAAAATTTTGATATAAGGGCTGCAGGAAACAAAAGATGACGTTGTCATATGACAAGCGGTATAAACATTTTTCTCTCCCGATTACGGAAGAAAATAAAAAAAAAAAGATGAACAAAATAAGAGATAAAAGAAGCCTGGTTAAATCGGACATAAAAGTTTCGCTTGTATCACCAGGCACTGCAGTGATTGGAATGAAGGTTTACTTGTGATGAACAGTGATAAACCAAGAGAAAAATGGAGACCATTTTACATTCAGCTGAGATAAATGAGTGGACTCACAGTTATGTGGTCACCAAGCAGGCCAATGCTGACGTCATGCTTTAAAATAGCTATACGTTACGACATCACAGTCATAAAATACAACCACATGACAGTCAATTTATTTGTGTGGTCTGGGATCGGCGATGAGCTTCAAAAGGACTCATCACTGGCGGTTTGAATTGCTTTACTCTAAAGCGTTAGGCCTTATGAGTTTTAGCCCTCTGATATCTGAAATTTATCTAAATAACCGTTTAAAGCCCATACTATTCAGCCTGTCGACGCAGTGTGTTTGCGTGTTCCATATTCATCACGCAGTCTGTCTTACGACAGGTCCATAGCCATTCCAAAAGCGAGTTCTCGACAGAGTGCGATCTAGTGCTTCCTCTTTCAAATTCAAGCAGCTTCTGTTTCCTCTGCTGAAAGATGCAAACGCACTTACAGTCAGAAAATTCGAAGGAGTGAGACTAGTTCCGGCACTTGAACATAGACGAACGAATAATACTGAAATAGATTTTTGAACAGGGTGTGAGGTGTGGGTTAGATTTATTGCTCCAGGCTGCGGACCAGTTGTCGGCTGTTGTCAACGAGGTGACGAACCGTTGAATTTCATAAGAAAAGGAAAACTTCTTGACTAGTAGAGAAACTATTGGTTTACGGTTCATTTGACTAATACGTTACATAATTCGTAGATCACCTTTTTAGCTGATCTACATCTTGTCCATGCTTATGGAACTGGGACAGTGTTCCAGTGTTTATTGATCGCCTTGTATATAGTCCCATAACGTCGACCATGGTTTAATATGTCACGAGGAGAGACGGTGGAATCCATTTGCAGCTAATGGAGTCCGTGCCTGTCGCGTTATATTTCTAATACCCTTGCGCTGAACAAATGGGAGATGACGTCACTTATGCACGTAACAGCCGAACATCAGTGTGTGTTACTTGCTGTTAGGCACTGTGTTCAAGACGGAGTAGGATGGCTTTGTAATCTGACAGTAGATACTTAATTGTGAAATAGGTGTAGGCCGTCCTTATGGCAGCTACGGGGAAGAGGAGAGCTATATGCAGGGTTTTGTGGGGAAACGGGTAAAAGGACTACATGCAAGACCCAGGAATGGATGAGAGGATAGTATTAAAATAGATCTTCAAGAAATAGAAGGGGAGGCGTGGAATTGATTGGTCTGGCTGGGGATATGGACAAGTGATGAGCTATTGTGAACACGGTAATGAACCTGCTGGTTGCATTAAATGCGGGGAATTTGTTGACTAGCTGAGGAGCTATTAGCTTCTCAAGTATGAGTCTGCATCCATGGAGTTAAGTAGTTGGTTAGTAGCTCGTACTGTATAGCGTAGAATGGTTAGACTAGATAACGAATTAGAGGATGCGTGGAGGTTAGCGGTCGTGTCTCTTTTAAGGTACTCTCCAGGCATTTGCTCCGAGAAACGCAAAACTTCAGGACCGTTACCACTTAAGTAACCTTGCTGGGTGGGAATATTTTTAGTAGCTACCAAATTTGTGCCGATATCGCAGTTGGTTGAGGCACTGCGCTACAAATCGGACGGTCGCTGGTTCGATTCCCGATGGTGCCATTGGAATTTTTCATGGACATAATCCTTCCTTTCTTCAGCCTCTAAAAGAAATGAGTACCGGTAATATTTCCTGGGGGTAAAGGCGGTCTGTGCCTAGGGCTGACAACCTTACCTCCTTCATGTGCCGATTTTCCTTAAATCTGGGAATCTCAACGTACTGGAAGCCTCAGGGCCTGTCCAGGCCAGCACAGGGATTGCTTTACCTATCAAATAAGTAACCTAGAAAAGTTCTTTAGCTGTTTAGTGCTTCAGACCCCAATTATATTGCGATAACACTTGACGCTGGATACGAACCCAGTGTTTCGCAGTACACCCCTGCAGTTAGATGAAACGCTCGTTTCACTTCATCAACCGAGCTTCTGACAACATCGTAGGACACGGCGAGATTACGGTGAGACTTTGAGGGGAATCAATACAATTACCGACAGACTATTGTAACAACAACTTCATGTGACAAGAGACTGTTAAGATAATGACACAGTGGGCGTGTTGTTTGTCACTGCTGGCTGCACCGTCGTATATCGGGATGAGGCGAGTTACGGGGTGACAAGTGTGGAACACTTCCGTCTTTCTCTATGCTGTGGGCGGTGTATGTGAGGGCGGTTATTTACAGTCTAATGTATTCACTTTATTAGTTGCTTATTTTTACGGCGTTGCTTATAAAGCCGCCTATTCCCACGACTGGTATACTTGACAGACTCGGTCACTTGTGGACATATGCCACGTCGCAGGAAGGGTGCGCTTTTATGACTATTGACCTCTGATTTGTTTTGCACCGACTGTCGGTCCATGTGACACAAGTACAAGGAGTTACCGACGTTTATTTACTTACAAAGTGCGTTCGATAACGAATGTTTTCCACATCAGTTACGGGAAGAGTATGAAAATTTGTTTGGCTGTTTGTACAATTAAGAATTATTTTCGCGTTGATCAGATGCCCTAGTCATGGGAAGGCGGCTTAAGGCGATAAAGCGTTGAATGCTGCGGGGCTTAAAGAATATGATTTGGAAAATATGTGGGGGGGGGGGGGAGGCTTTATTTACAGTACTATAGCGTCATTTGTCTGGAATGACAGAAAACATCCACAAAAAATAATTAAGATAGCTACGTTTCGGGCCGAGATTCAAATGTGGCACCTTTCGAATACAGGTCAAACTTTACCGCGATCGGTCGCGCCACTTCAGGTGCACAGAATGAGTGTGTCAGGTGATGATAAAGGGGGATGTGGCGGAGCTCGTGAAATTACTGTCCCTGCCTTCTGGTGACCAGAGTATTCAGTAATTGTGGGCAAGATGTGCAAGGCGAACCTTTCGGACTAACGGTCGATTCACATTATACGGCACGACACAACAACACGACACGACACTACAAAAACCAGCGTGCATTCACATCTACCGTCAGTTAACACACGGGCAATATATTCTGTTCTTTCAGTCCCAACGACAATGTCTTTGTCGTTAGCTGTCGGTGATGGACTAATGTGAATTCGAGCATGTGAAAACCATAAAATAATATTTTGTCGTGTCACGTGGTGTCGTGTCGTGTCGTGTCGTGTCGTTTAATGTGAATTGACCCTCATGCTTAAGTTGTTTCCGCTACATCAGATTGCTGGGTTAGAATTGACTTTAAAGGACTAACACTTCATCTGTCGTGGAAGATAGTTAAGAAAATATTTGGGAGTAAACCGGAGGGAAGAAGAAGAATGGGAAAACCTAGACTGAGATGGTTGGAAGATGTCGAAAAGGATCTAGGGGAGATGAAGGTTAAAAGATGGCGACAAAAGGCAGTTGACAGAGCAGAATGGGCGGCTGTTATTACGGAGTCCACTGCTGTCTGAGGGCCGTAGCGCCACGGAATAAGTGAGCAACGCTGCATCTATCTAGAAGTGCCATGAAAAGGTAATGATTCCTCGACAAATAATTCTTATTAAATGCTGGTTGTCTATCAACTACTCAAGATTTCCCCGTCTTTTATGAAAACCGAATATTGGTTACTGTACCAGAGGTCTTAAGCATCTGCGTTCTTTAATACTGTCCTTCCATTTATGCCTAGGGCTGTGAAGTTGTCTTTTTCCTTCAACATGGACGCGTTGCATTTTAAAAATAACACCATTATCGATAGTAATAAGCACAGGCGACGGAGTCAAATTTATTATTGTTTTCAATATTATTGCTACTAATATAAGCTGTCAGTTTAAGAGAGGTTAAGAAATGTTAAGTACGAAGCGTGAGTTTCACATATGTATAGAAAATTGCGTGAAATGCTGGGCAGGGACAGATTACAGCCGCATTTGTGAACGAGCCTGCTTGTAACGTCCCGTTTAGAGATCAGTGAATTGGAGTTGGAATGGTGTATAAAACCGAAGGCGGAATATATCAACTTAAAACAAAGCAGTTGATTAACTCTGATAATGGAAACATGGGAATCTGTACATAGAATTGAGTTACAATATGGAATTTCAATGCTTATTCAAATCGTTTTAAAAGGTGGATTAAAAGGGATAATTAGACGAACCGAAATTGCTTATGGAAAGAAGCGTCATTAAATTGAAATTTCTGGGGAGACCATTATGGTGATTGGATGTGAGTGGAATCAATGGAATCAATTTTGAGTGAAACTCGACGAATTGCATAGTGGCTGAGTCAGATCGATGGCTGGAACAGTCCAAGGGCTTTCTGTCTCAGGGTGTAACAAGTGGCCGCAGCTACATATAACCGAATTTTACGGGTAATTTGATAGGTGGATCGTGCGTTGCAGAAATTAGAACAAGTGCCCCCTTATAGATGTCAGAAACTTTCCCTAGCTGATATTCAGGTTCTCAACTTAGCTTCGAGCCAGTCACTTGACTACTTGTGTCAAGTTATGATAAGAAAATAAAAGAGTGTACCAGCAAGTGAACGAAACAGGCACGACGTAATTGGAATAAGCGAATTACGAGCGACTAAGGCATTAATGTCTGACTTGTTGGTAACTAAATAAAAGAATAAGTAACCTTCAGGTAATTAATTAGCTGGTAACAAAGTGGCTAACAACATGGGATTATCTAGTTTCTGGGCATTTTCCTTAAGTTAGTATTGCAAACAGAGCAGAAAGTTACAGTAATTTGATCTATTTCCTTCCCTAATTGGAGAATTTCGGAGGAGTTCTCTGCCCTCGTCTTTAAGGGCGGGGCCCCGCCCCCCCCCCTTGTCCCCCCTCCAGTCCGAGAAGTTGGTACGTACTTGTATATATCAATTTACACTGCAGTTGTATCCCAGAAGACTGCGATGTTCATCTAACTACTCAATTGTTTACAATTTATCAGCCCTTTGACGTCTATTTGTAACTACTTTCACCACCAGGCTGAACACTCAGAAACTCTTTAATTCTTCCCATAGCATGTGCTTATGTGTTTTTAATGATTCTCACAACGAAAACTGCACATAACCTTCTACAGAATTAAGTGGTTGGATACTGTAATGGAGGCTGTATTCACTGCCAGGTACAAACTGGACCATTATATACATATATATATATAATTCAGTTTAATTCGACTCCTGGATTAGTTTCGGCATTTAAGAGTTATGCGAATGACCAAGAAGTGAAATATGCAACTATGGTATCATACCCTAAAACCAGATATAACCCCGAGTCATTTGTGTACATTTTGCATCACGGTGAAGTTTTTCCTAAGATTCATTCTAATACCATCCACACATCTATTTCCTGAGCTTACAAGTTTTCAGAACAAATTTTCATCCCAGTATTCTGAATTCAGTTCTTTTTCAAATCGCAATTCTGTCATTCATACTGTTATTTATGAAGCACGGCGAAATATTATTGGCGTGGAACGGAACTGTTCATGTAAAAGATGTGACTGCTATACGACCGCACTGTTTTGCGTGTTAGACACAGAATCCATCGCTCGTGCACTTGATGAGTGTTGACCTTTGGCAGACGGTAACGCACGTTTGATTTGACCAACCTGATACATGGAAGGCAGCACTGTCACACTAATACTGCCGTGTCGGTAATGACCTCTCAGGTTGGTATACATGCAATGAAACAGCACTCAATTAACTCCGTCAGCCAGCTCATGCGTCGTGCGTTATTAGTGCCTTGGGAATTGCAGAGCCTTACAAATCCGGTCGGTCATCCGAGGAGGTCAAACCTGTTGCACGTTGCCCCATCCTTTGCTGCCACTCAAGACTAATGACTTTAGACAATGCGTCTCGCACCCGCAGCCTCAAAACATCATAAAGTTAAGTACTCCAGGCGCTATTAAATATTTAATGCCCGAATTTATCTACATAACATTCACATCTTACTTCACAAGAAACACCCTGTGTGTTCCAACTTCAAGTATTTCAGTAAAGACCCAGTCAATATATGAATGTTGCAAACACAACGAAACACTTTATTCTCATTTAATTTTTCTGCGACATGTCTCAGTTGGTATGTCGCTATGAATCAGAAATCCATGAAAACACTCATTGATGTACCTAAAGATTAAAACATTTACAAGTTTATGTGTTAGCGTTACACATATTATGCTGCAGTATATAGTGAATGAATGCCGGTCCCAGTGGCCGCGCGATCTAAGGCTTGGATCTGCGGCCGCTCGCTTGCGGGGATTGCGGGTTCGAATCCCGCCGGAGGGCATGGATGTTTGTCTGTTGTGAATGTCGTGTGTTGTCAGGTAGTGGTCTTTACGTCGGGCTGATCATTCGTACAGAGGAGTCCTACCGACTGTGGTGTGTCTGAGTGTGATCGTGCAGCCTCGATAATGAGGAAGCCCCGGCCCACTGGGGGCTGTTGCACCATGGGGAAAAATATATTGTATGAATAAATTTGCTATGACCATGCAATGTATTAGTCATATGTAAAACCGTAAGGCACTTGCATCTGTTTTCTAGTCTGTTTCCTACTGCAACGTGCGGTGTTACTTATCGGAAAAGGGTCATCATAGTCACCGCCATGAAACTCTCCAGCCTGCCAGCTGTGTTCCTAGTGCGACAAGAGACAAACTTTGTTTGCTTTGACATCCACATGGAACACATAACTACACTGTGTGGTAAAAATACAGTTTTTTGAAGCGTTGAAGCAGATAGTACATAGAGTACCCGTTGCGAATTACCAAGATTAAATTTTCTAAGTCAAACACAACTCTTTCTTTGTTTTTTATTAATGTTGTCTGACAAAGCTACATATTTCGGCCCGCGAGGACAATCATCAGGACTACATACAAAATTTATAAAAGACTGGCGTTAGGGATGAGGCACAACAGGATGGGACTTCTAAAAATCGCTGAGAATTAAATGGTTAACACCGGTGTTTTCTACATTTTAACGTATGTATTGCGTGATCAAATCAGGAAGAATGAGATAGGCGGGGAATGTGGCATGTGTAGGAGAGGGGAGAGGTGCATACAGGGTTTGGGTGGGGGAAACCCGATGGAAAAAGGCCACTTGGAAAACCTAGGCATGGATAGGAGGATACTATTAAAATGGGTCTCCGAGAAATAGGTCCGGGGGATGGGCTGGACGGATCTGGCCCAGAACACTTACAATTCTCGGGCCGTTCTGAAAACGGTAATAAACCTTTGGTTTCCATAAAATGGGGGAGACTTCTTGGTTAGCCGAGAAACTATTAGTTTCTCAAGAAGAACTCTGCTGCATGGAGTTAGTTGAAACCAGACTCAGTAATCTGATACCACGGGTTAGAGTGAGTCGTAAAAATTCCGACAAATTGTGGGATAGTGTGTTACGTTTAACGTAATTTGTCTTTCAGTAGCCTAGCAGCAAATTATCCTATATGGTTTATGCCAAGTAGCGCAGTTAATTGTGATGATGTGGACCTCACAGTTCTGGTGTTTCCCTAGCAGCATACGAACATTTACCGTATAAATCCCATTACCTTCTCATAAAATTGTAATATTGAACACGTACGTCGGATCTTTGATTAAATAAACCAAACAGGTAAACATGTCACGCCACGAGTTCAGACTTACTCAGGGCGGTACTGAATATATGAAGCCATCCATACACGCCTATTTAATAGGATTTTTATCCCGTTTAGTATTCTATGTAGCAGGAGATGATGATATACGATGTTAAAGCCTTTTAAAACGGAACGTTCGATTTGCAATACAGGCTTTATCTCAAAGTCTGTTGTGTGTTTTTTTTAAACGCTGAAGGGGAATTTTGAAATACTGAATCATGCAGATTCATGTTTTAATTTTGTACGTATGAAAGACACACGTAATGTAGCTGACGTCTGTATGCGTGGATACAACAAAGCGTCACGTATTTGCCGACATTTTATCACAAATGCCAGATTTACGCGCATTATATACAGAATAAATTGCCTGGGGTTTCAATTTACTTTAAGCCACTGATGTCGTTATCCAGCAGTTCGATAAATACTGACAATTTCACAATAGAAATCACAGTTTAAATTTAATTATAAAATGTCATTGTTTGTACGGATGAATCCGTGCAGTGATAGCTAGTTTGCACGCTGAAACTCGCATCTGATCGCAGGATGGTTCATGTAGCATTTACGGTGGTTAAAACGCCGTTGTGGGAATTTTTTTTTTGGTGTGTGAAGCGATTTGGAAATACATCTTCCACAATATATTGCTCAGTGCTGTGTGATAGATATCTGCCGTTATTCTTGTCGCCAGTCTACAACAGGTCAATCTGAGCCCCGCAGTACCAAGTATGTTCCTTACAATTGTGGTGTTGTTGATGGCAAAACGGACCGAGTTACGGTAGATTTTTGGCAAGGTCACGTATTTCTCGTTGTGTTGAATGTCGGGACAGATTTAACCTTTTAAAGCCTAGCAGTAACTTTGCATATGACCAGATTTAACATTAAAAAATTCTACGCGGTGTCCATATTGTGTTGATGTGTTTTGTAAGGATCTCGGAACAAACAGCAACTTCAGCCTTATAAAACATTAAGAGATTGGTTTTTAAAACCGAAGTGGAGAGTGTTTACAGCGCGGTACGCACTTAGTCCTTATATAAAACAGATACGCTTCGTCTTTAAAGGGTTAATCTCCGTGACTTCAGGCTTCCGCCGCGATGCTGATGAGATCTGCGCTCTTCTGGGGTATTACGCAGCATGGAATGCTAATCATTTACCGACGTTTCGGGACAGCGTATCTGTCCTATCTTCAAGAGTCAAGAAGTCCAGGGAGTAGACCGATACTCTGTCCCGAAACGTCGGTAAAGGCTAACCATTCTATGCTGGGTAATACCCCAGAAGAGCGCAGGTCTGAGATTTAGTCTCCACCAGACTTTTATCCGGTAGGTATCGAGGATAATTGCTATGCGAAGAGTGGGGAAGCTACTGGGAATTAGCAATTGCCACAGCTGTTGCCGCAACAGGATGTAAGGAATACGTTGTTGGTTTTGACTATGATTGTGTCTGGCTAAAATGCATAGAGACAAGTAGTAATACACATCGGTGTAATAGGCTCAAAGTACCACAGAGCACACCAAATTCGGGGTCGGCCAAAAGCAAAGAAAAATTAACTTATGGCGTCTTGCATTGAACAGCATGCAAAGAGAGAAGGTGTTCCTTGCCGCCGAATGCTGAGTGAGGAATGTCGTATTAAAAATGGTTGTATTCAAATGGTTTGTTATTATTTACTTCAGACACAGTATACATTATAAACTTCACAACTCACAATGACAAGAATTAAAATAATTAAAAATGCACAATATCAAATTCGGTAGGGGTAAGAGATTTTTCACTTCTCCAAAATGCCCAGACCAGCTCTGTGTCCCACGCTGCCCTTTATTCAGTCGGTACAGGGGTTATTTTCTAAGGGTAAAGCGCCCAGGGCATGCCATTGACAACTCACCTTCATCTACTGCCCGGAGATAAGAACGAGTGGAGCTATACTTCTGCTTCATTTATATGCCTTCAAGGTGCGGACAGCGACAACTGTCGTTTCTATTACGAAATTATCACAGGGTTACACCAGACAAAGCAGAGCATTCAGTTCTGTATCTTACACAGTAACCTGGTCAAACAACACCCAGCAACCGATTGACGCATGACTGTAAGAAGGCTGTTACCACACGGAATGCGGTACTTACCGACGGTGGCCATAGCGCATCCCGCCAGGAGTAGCACCACGCCGAGAGTCAACGCCTTGCAGGCGTTCCACAGGCAGCGGGTAGTAACTTTGGCCCGCACCACCTGCACATTCCAATGGGCCCCGTGGGGCTGATAACCGCGCCTGGGATGTGGCGCCACTGACAGTTTGCGACGAACTGTCCAGTTAGCACCCATAAACGCTCCCTGGTGCATGGTAATGCCTGTGTCGCACCTGCAACATGGGGAGGAATGTATGAAGATTGATGTCGTCTGGGATGTGAAGCCGTGTAGCTTGGTGCAACGGTACCAAGTTTTCGATGGAAAGTAATGTTTCCTCGTTTCGGGTAGTCTGTAACGCTGAAGATCAAGATGGCAGGTTCAGGTTGGCTCAGACAGTAAGGTCTCTATTTTGTGTCTGGATGGTGCCTGGTTTGAGTTCGGAAGGACTCCAGTTGTTCAGAATGGCTTTCTTTTTGTGGTTTGCTTTAGTAGAAAGGTGCAAAAATCCGTGGCACCAGGTCGCCGTGGCGATTAAATTTTGTAGGGCGCTTTATTATACAGAGTATACACAAAAGAATGGTGCGGTTTCAAAAGTTAACAAGAAATTTATTTCTCACCTTACACGGGCACAACGTACACCGTCAGCAGCAGCAACTGTCCAAGTTTCTCATGCGTTAATCACAATCCTTCAATGTGTGCACCCTGGGTCACACGACACATATCCACACGGTAATCAAATTCATCCCAGACTCGGTGTAGCATGTCCGCTGTAATGGTCTGCAGTGCATGCGTTATCCGATCACGAAGTTCCTTGAGGGACATGGGCAATGGTGGTACGTAAACAGGGTTAAAGACAGCGTTTACGTACCACCATTGCCCATGTCCCTCAAGGAACTTCGTGATCG
>BLKM01011626.1:0-11146 GCA_013340265.1 Coptotermes formosanus | reverse complement strand
TGTACCAAAAGATGTCCGTATGTATATGAGCCCTCTGTCAGTGCTACCAACTCTTTCTTCAAAAGCTTCTACACTACTGATATCTAAAGCCAACGGGCTGTCTTCTCTCGCCCATCATATAACTTGGCCTCTTCCCTCTCCCATGTGGGTGCATCGTCATTGCCCGTTCCTGCCCACACCTCTCCCTACATAAACCCCATGTTTCGCGTGCTGGCTTTCTACACTTCTTGGACTTCTTGAACCTTGAAGATGAGACTGATACGTTGTCCCAAAACGTCAGTAAGGGTTACCACTTGACCCTGCGTTATACCCCAGTAGAGCACAGATGTCAACACAGAATTTACTGTTATACCATTATGGCCCACTGAGCCATCCGATGTCCCATAAATGCACCTGTACCAATCCCTACCTTAACTGCAGCTCACATTGCCACCCACCCAACAAACACACCAAGCCCTCCACTGATGCAGAGAGCCTTGTGTGACTGTAAAAGCATCCATAGGGAGCTGGAGTTGCTGAAGTCCGAGTTCTTCAGAAGGTGGAAACTGACGCTCCAGCGATGCCTTGTCATATCCAAGAAGAAAGGAGTCATTCATGTCAGTGGTTTTACGAACTTCCTGCAGGTGTCAGTCTCAGCCAGCAAGCAGAAATTCAGGTGTACTGGGGAGACTGAGGGTTAGAGAAATGATGAGGGGAAGGATTAGTCAAAGGAAAGAAGAAACAAATGTAGAAGAAAGGAATGAACAAAAGAAAGAAGGGAAGAAAGGAGTAAAGATGTGGATGGAAATGATGGGGAGACATCAAACTGTAACAAAAAGAAGTGATGAGGGCAAGGGTTTGGCGAAGAAAAGGAAGAAACAAATATAGAAGAAACACATGAACAAAAGAAAGAAATCTGGATGTGTTAATATCACTCAAATTATATAATAAAAAACACAGTCCACCACACCACTGTGTGTGTGTGTGTGTGTGTGTGTGTGTGTGTATATTTTAATGTTAGCACACTGTAACATTATTTATGTATATGTGCTATACTACTAAATGTTTCAGCTCAGCTGACCCATCATCAGGTACATGCACATATGAATAAAACACAGATCTTTGATAGCGTAATATAAAAATATTGGTGACATCTCACTCATAGATTGTGTAAAACTGCTTATGTAAACATTATAAAAGATGCAACAGGATTACCAAATAATTAATCCAGTAATGCACATTAAGTCCTACAGAAACTTACACTTGAATTTTAAGATAAAATAGAACAATTTTTCCACAGTTTCTTCACACAATTTTCAGGAAAAATCCAACTTGAATAAGTCCATTGTACAGTTTTAATTGTTAGTAATCATTTTTGAGAACAACACTGACACCCAGCATTGTCAGTAATCCTGGCCACATGCCTGAGGATGACACAAATGTGCTGGACTGCAGAGCATGTACAATGTCCTTCTTACATTCAGTAAATTCATATGGTAGACAAGCATACAATTTTCATTGAAAGTAAAACATGAAGGAGAAATATCTAATAACAAATTCCACCAGACCTGTTAAACATCGCCTTAACTTCATACTTTGTTTTGTAGTGGGCATGGAAGTGAATTATTTCTGGTTTTGCATCATGCTGATTTCTGCTTTTCCGTGTAAACATTTTGGAACGGTTTAATTCAGCATTAAAGTAATAACAATATGTGTACATTGTAATTCTTAAAACAAATGTGAATGGGTCAGTACATTCGGATGCAGGAAAAGGAAATTTTGTAATGCTTTCAAAAATAAGTGCATCTAGCTCCTCAGAGTGTGGGGTTCACGTGTATTTCATGTAATCCGTTACGTGACATTGGGCAATGCAATTACTCTGAAGTTAAGGAACGGATTTAGAAGGTACTCACTAAATCCTGCAACAACAATCAATAAACTGCAGACACAAGATTCATGGATTATACAAGGACTTCTGACTTTACAGAGGTAAATGCTGGCGCAAAAAGCCTTCAGTGCTGCATTTGGTCTGAATCTAGGGCATTATGCAGCCATGCTGTGATCATAACATCACTGTCACAATACGTAAGCAGCCATCTCATAATAGCAGTACACTTGTTCCAAGGGCAACTAAATTTAGGCAGTATTCATGGGAACATGCTATGACTGATATGAGAGATAATGGCTGCTACAGATTACAATCCACTTACCTCCTATTCGCCAGAAGGCATCCCGGTTGGTGGGATTTCAGCTGCAGGGGCAACTTCTTCTTTAACCACATCAGTGACCTGTAACAAGAAGAACAAATGTGTAATGCAAACGTTACTTCCTGCAACCCTCTGGAACCTAAAATCAAGTGTACCTGTCATGCAGTGAGGTGGACAAAATGCCTAGTATCAGATTACTAATACCACTGAACTCTACAGCTGCAAATTTGCACTGGCCAGGCAGAGGAGACAGTGGCCCCCACCTACCAAGCTGCACAACATTACACCACAGAAGACAGCTATCTTCACTTTCAACACTAACTCGTATGAATTATTCAGAATAATGATTTAATTTCCTCCTTTTTAATTTTCAATATAAAATGTTACTGATATCCATTCCTGTAATGTGTCACTGAAGAAGTTTCCACAGGGCTATACATTGAGAAAAAAATATGGTAGACAACTAATCGTTCATATACCTGTATACATGATTTCAGTTTAAAATAAGCTTACATATGACATCTGATTCCAGAAGAACTAAAAAATATTTCAGGCAGCCTGGGTAAAATGTGGTTGCTGATCAATACTGATAATGCATTTTATGCTTCAGAACAATATGGATTCTCAGACCAAAGACAATAAACTTCCTTAATGCACAACCTACATACATCTGTATCAATGCGCATATTGAGAATCCATATTAAAGCCTTGCCATTTAACAAAAGCATGCTTTTAATAAGACTGCTATTTCCCCCATCAAAGTGTAATTTTATTGACAAATGATCATGACAGGAAGTAAAATGTGTGCTTTTTTATGTCATCAGCCATGCCTTGAACACCCAAATGTTGTCATGGATCTTTGGTAAGGAGCTGAGTGTAAAAACAAAATAATTCATTAATTTACGCTTCACTCACATCAGTTGTGTCCCTCAAAACTGTTGCAGGTTTGTACACGAACTAACTATAAGTAGAATAAAATGTTCTCACACTAGCAGCCACATCAGATTGCTTAATGGTGAGTAAACCAATGTTTCAAGGACCCTCTCCGTCCTCATTATCCCTGACGACAAGGGCAGAGGTATTCCAGATGTACGGAGTTGGTGTATTCAGACTGGTAGTGCTGATGCAGTCACATCGCATACATGATTGCGTACAATTACAGTGCAATAATTGACACCACAAACCTTTCTGCTGGGTGAATCATGCAGAGTACCAGAACAACAAGGACAATGATGTTTCAGTGCCAAATACCATTATCTGTGTTCCGTACAAATGCAAACACACAGTAGAGTGCAACATGTTAAGTATACTGGAACATACAATACAAATTTCAGTTGCAGTGAATTATGCTGAATGAACCACTGACCCAGCAACTATGCTATATGATGATACTACTGTGAGAAATGTATAAAAATTTGTTCCTCGATTTTGGCATCTCCCTTGCATTGTGGTAAATGCAGTGTGTTCAAGCATATCTTGAAAACTCCAGGATCTGAGAAATGTCTCAGTAACCTCCATATCTTATATCCTTTCATGACATCATACTCGTGTACAAGTTCATAAGAACACAGTTTCTCGGTTCACACTAACCAAAAGTCTACACAGGATAAACACATCACATAATAGTGTAACTGAACATGTGTTACTAAAAGCTATTGTTTCAAAGCCTTTGTAAGTGCACCAACTGCCGCAATTATACGCAAATACCAGACAGTATGCCAGTGATTACACGTCATCAATATAGACATCTGTTACTGTATGTATATATAAATCAGAATCCTGGAATTCTACAGTTAAGAAAGTACTGTAAAAGAATCATAGAAAAAGGGGAAAATAATTTGATGAAACAAGCACAATTCAACTGAACCCACCAAGATTCAGTGCAAGTTCTGGAAATGTTTTGATGGTTGGGGGAAGATGTGGAAGCTCTTTGAAATTCAGTGTCAGAATGATGTTAGGCAGGTGCATATATGATACCACATGACACCAAAACACCAATCTGAGATAAACATCACACAAAGCAGCATGATCACTAGCACCAACACACAAACCCTAATATTCACTCAAATGGCAATAAAATCACTGTCCGTTAAGTTGGGAAAAACATCGCAGTCACAAGACTAGCAGAATACAACTTCCTTTAAAATCACCTCAACAAACCATACTCTATTAAAAATGAGATGCATATGACATTATTTTCAAAAATGCAGGTTTTCTCAGTCAAAAGACAGCTTTGCTATTTAACAAGTCAGCTACATGTTGTGGCTACTGTTAGGAACCATCATCATGCCAATCCCAAGAATATATATATGTAAAAGAATTTTCAATGTTGCAATTGTATTATTACTGGACAATCTTTGTATGTACTGAACTCACATTCGTGTCCTGCATTTTTTCTCCTCCCACCAAGAAACACTCAGTTGCTTCAGCCTCCCACTCTTGCAGGTCTTCTTCTGTTTCCTCCTGGTGAAAGAAATAAGAATTCATCAAACAATGAAGCATGCATAAAATGGAACATAACATGAGATATACAGCTTCCATAACACCATGCTCACACTATGTCCAAACTACAAATGAAGTACTAGGCCTGATCATGACATATAATTAACAAATACCAACAATTACTGACATAAATGTATTCACATTTTATTGTCTCACATGCATGCTACATGACCCTCAACAGGGTACTTCACATGAGCTGTGGAAGGTGATCTAGTTTCATTACATAAAAAAAAGTAAATATAAATCTTGATTATACACACACAAGCATGTGTAAGGTGTGTGTGTGAAGGGTCAACTCGTGTCGGCAGTCCCACGGCCTGAATTTCAACACAAATTCAAAGCTGTTTCTTGTGAGCATAAGCATACAGCTGTAACTCAGGAATATACTTACTGCATTTACTTGAATGAGTGTGAGGAAGATGAAGGAACAGACTGTGAAGATGGAGACAGTGACACTGCTTGGTAAAGGTAGATAGAATCTGACATGCTCTGTGTATTAAGTGTATGAAATAGTAAAATATATTTTCATAAGAGACGTTTCATTTTTTGGGGGTCGTCTTAGATTAGGGTCATCTTTCATTCAGGTAAATACAGTAGTATGAGTAATCAAGTCGCGGATACAGGCGCTTGTCACAAATGCATTTAGTTGCAAGGGCTTAAATTCCTCTTACTAAAAAAGCTTTAAAATTTATGTCATGAATACTGGACAGGGTGATGTAACTGTCACTCTCATATTCCAGTGATAACAGGACCTAATAAATCTGCACAGAACATGTAGATGGACGGTCTTACCGGTATTGTTTCCATAATATTCCATGGCCAAGAATTCATTGAAAGTAGGTCGTCCGTCTCCAGGTGTACTTCTTCCTGATAATGGTTTTCCTGAGAAAGGAAATAACAAGCCATTGAGTGAAGAGTGCAAGAAATCTTTAAATATAAATGTAAGAAATGCACCTTCAATCTCAACTTGGTCAGGAACTGCCAAATTCACCTTAGATCAAGGTTGCCTTGTATTTGGGTAAATACGTTATGTCTGTGTCATCAGGTCACGGATACAGGCGCTTCTCACAAATGCAGTTAGTTGCAAGGGCTTAAATTACACTTATTAAAGAAGCTTTAAACAACTCTTCATTTCTGAAACAGCGTGTTCAAAGAAGAAATAAAAACACCTCATTATTTTTATGATCACTGACATATTTTAAACACTTATGTTTGGAATATTGTATAAACACACTGTTACATGATAATGTGAAATCTTAATACCATTCCACAAGATTAGGACACCCCTAACGATCATGTAAAATGCACCAAACCATGCAGGGTGAGCTATTTTATTTAACGTAAGTTGCATCTGGAATGGTCAATCATTGTTGGTGCTGAAAAATCTTGAAAAGTGAATATATGACAAAGTGGAAACAAATGAACACAATATAACAAAGAAGCTGTTGGTCATTCCAGAAACTAAGTTTTGAGATCTGCTTCCAGAAAGTAGAGGAACAGTGAAATGTGTGCACATTCTGAAACAGCTAGTTTTAGGGTAATTATCCTCCCATCCCTGAAAACAGTATTTTAGTTTTCACAGATTCAGCCTCAATGCTTTTTGATCAGGTCTCATATATTGTGACTAGTAACAGCTGTATAAAATTTTCAGAGCATTCTGGCTTCTCCAGAAAAGGTAATGAGTTGGTGGAAAATCTGATGGGTTGTTGTGAATTTTCTTTTATGTTATCTTTGTACTGTAAAATATGATCATCCTAATCCATAAAGAAGTTGGTTAAAACAGTTTGATAAGTGGTATAGATCAGAGATGAAAATGTGCAAGTCACTCTCATCAAACTTTGTTATATTACCCTGAAGACAAAGGCAGTAAGTTCCTCTGATATGTTAGTAATGAACTATAAGATTACATGGCCTCACATTCAAGAAGGCAGTACTCTTCATAGTCACTGCCATGGGAAGATCAGATCGCTCTCAATATCATGTTGTTACAAATTACAGTAAATAATTCAAGTTAAATGCTTATGTTTGCATCGAAAGGTCCCTGAAAATTACAGGTGTACAATTAAACTATCTTGTGTAATGTTAAAAATGGCAGAGTTCTAATAAATGAAACTTACCTGACAAACCTTCAAAGCTTTCCACTGTTACCATACTTGTTATTGTGAATGCATGTGTAAAATGTTTGCATTAAAGTATATGGGAATACTTACACTCGTTTCTCATGTGAACTTTTTTAAAGGTTCATCTGTTTTCGTTCCATGAAATGAACATGTGAAAGTACAAGAATACTCTCATCAGATTGTGACACTGTGTAATCTGGTGCGTTCTGGAGGACCTCTGAAATGGTGGTAACAAGCTGTCAGCTACCAGATTAAGTGGTGTCACGTCACAGAAGACACTAATCTTCACAGTCAGCACGTTTGTGTTACTGAAGGAAAAATGATCAAGGCATGTCTTACAACATGGTATGACAGTGTTTAAACAAAGTTCATTAAAATGGCAAAATGATTCAAAGTAATGTCATAATGCATTCCTTTCTTTAATCCACAGTATTTATAGATGGTGAACAGATTCAATTTTAAACAAAGCTTCAAACCCTTTGATTGTGTCATGATGGCACAATAATTAAAGTTTACTCTTCAAATTTGTCTATCATCATATGTTTTGCAAGACTACCAGATTACAGAATTACGTCAGATGAAACACAGATTTATTCCATTGGCTCTGTATTTTGAGCCACTCTCAAACTAAAATGTATAGTATTAAAAAAACTGAGACACCTGACAAAATCTATAATACAGCCTAATCAAAGATTTAATGCTGCTGAGAAAATGTAACATGGATAAAATGCTCCAAAATCTTTAAATAAGAAACCATTCCACAACATATGTTTCAAAAAATGAATATTCTAGGTTTTGGCTAGACACAGAACAGTTTATATACGCATAACGAAGCCTCTGTATCAGCATTTCTGAAAGTAGAAACACTGCCCCTGGTGGGTGCTTAAGAAAGAGCCAATAAGAAGTTTCATCAGTTGTATCTAAAAGGGATGCATTACTTTACCAGCACAAAACTGAATAGGTAGAGTGCCTCATGGATACCAATCAACGTTTGTTAGGAATTATTTGTTTTGAAGTTTTGAAATCCCTTTTTATGTTTTTTTAAGGTTTGGAATGAAAAAGAAATTTAACATGCAGCAAATTTTACATTAAAGACTTTGAGAACAGCTGTAATATTGAAAAAAATCCCTCATAATAAACGTTAAAAAATTTGCAAGTGTGCGTAAAGGAAGGATTGTCACATTGGTTCGTGTGATACACTGTCTGTCTTCACTGTCACACTGATGCATGTTAGGTACCATCCAGGTTTCCTGTCATATTCATTTACATTATATACTATTCAGCTTCACTGTCACGCTCATTCATGCGATCCAGTATCCAATTTTATTGTCATGATGATTCAATGCATGTAGTATCGAGATGTACACGCAGTTAAAAGCAGCCACACTCACTCACCACTAACCTGTTAAGTTGCCGCTAAGCTTAGAGGCCTCCATTGTCTAAACAAAGTGTGCTCAGCTTATTCTCCAGTATGTCTGATTTGATAGACAAGGCAGTAAATGAACTCATGATTTCATCAAGTTTAGATAACACAGTCACACAAGCAGAACAATGTCCACCTGGTCTGCTATTAGATACCCGCCTATCTGCACTGGGGACTGCAGTTCCATCAGTCGAACTGTTCACATGAGTAGCCATTTGTGGTGTCGATTCCACAACTGCATCCGTACCTTACTTCACTTTCAAAGATTCAGAGTCTTCCTTGGACACTGAAACAAATTATACATACATTTCTGAAAATAGAAATAATACTCGTAAGTATATTTTTCAAATGCGTAATTAATATTCTGTCAAGGATTAGAAATTTTCATGACTGTGAATTTTTATATTGAGATCTTGTGGGCTACTTCACCATGTAGTCTGGTATGATGGCCGTGCAGACGGGCACCACGTTCCGCTGAAACACTGGTGTCCACCTACCATACTACACAGAAGACTACACTGGATCTAATACAGAACACAAGCATCACGTATTTGTGTAGTAATATGGACATGTGTATGTACACACGAACACCTGAATTTTATTTTTCAAAGAGCCATTTATTAATGTTATTTCCCCATTTTACTACCTTCCAGTAGCATTATGTTCCTTGTACGTATAAAAGTTCTGAAGAATGTCTTCCCACCCTGTTCTGTTACAGTACGACTCAATGTATTGAACTTGACCTTAGAAAATGTTGCTGCTCTACAGGATTGTTACATGCAGTAAATTTTAGTTGCATTTTGAATCCCTTTCAGTGTTCCAAAAGAAAGTCACATGGGTTCACTTAGTCAGGTTCAGTCAATTTTTCATGTGGCACATAAGGATGCAAAGCATCAGATCTGTGAGAAACTGAAGTATAAATGAGATGACTCCTTGGAACTGGAAAACTATGACTGGCTGCTAGTATAACCAAAAGGGCACGCTTCCAGCTTCATTGCAAATCTCAGAGCATATTTCTCTTTCAGAAATTTGCCTGTGAGTGTATCAGCTTTTATTATCATAGAAATAGCCATGTTTTTATTGTGTTGCTGTGGTCAGTGTTCAGATGATGGAGTTCACTGTGTAACCCTGTCAGTGCCAATCTCCATTTATATTTCACAAACGATCTTCACAAAAGGAGTGTACATTGCTCTATGTAACTTTTATGGAAACCACAAGTATATGAATCCTGAGCACCATGTCAGCCAGGTGACTGAATATTATACAGCAGTACCAAATATTTATGTCTTCCTGAATAGTGTTCTTTCTTTGCATTTTGTCCAATGGCGAAGTTTTAATAAAGTGCAGAGTTTCGGAAGCCAGTTCTGCGTCTGTCTTCAGGTAGAGGAAAGTACTTAATCTGGTGTACACCTTAGAGCTATTCTTAGTGACTGGGCCTTTCAGTTCAGTAAACTTGTTAAGATACGTGCCTGAGACCAGATTTTATCCATGCATAGTAAGGGAAAAATGGCTGTTAGAAATGAACTAGTGGGGTCATTTGCGTAGTGACTGAGAATAGCTCCTTCCAAGGTATCCACCAGATTAGGTGCTTTCCTTTAGCTAAAGATAGAAGTAGAGCCAGCTTCTCAAATGTGGTACATTATTAAAAATTAGATAATGGACAAAGTCCAAAGGAAGAAGATTACTTCAGTGAGCCATATACAACCTTCAAAACCCTGTAGAATCAAATATTTATTAGTCCTTACTATGCAACTGCTTCTTGTCACCCTTCTGGTGCATAGAATTTTGTGGTGGCTTCTAGAATTTTGGAAAATGTTTGCACCCTTGACTTAAACAGCAATTATATTATAACAGTAAACCTGGTCTGTTACATGAAGGTTAGGAGCGGTGGTGCAGGTGTTCCACTATCAACCCTGTCGTTATTTCAGTACATGTTCGGTACGTACATCGTCAGCTGAACGACATGGCCTATGTGCACAAAGAAATTTGCACCATTTGTCTCAGAATGTCGGGACCACTATTTTATTGCATGTATGTTTTGTCATTTGGATTTGCATTACTTCAGCTATGATTGCTATAGACATAATTCTTAAGGAAGCCCAACAAAAAATAAACACAAGGATTAATACAAGGAGAGTGTGATGGCAGAAACCACTGTACACCAAATGAGCCACACTACCAATTCAGAATATTCATGGACAGGAGTGTTTAAAATTTCCAGAACAGTATCAGCAGTGTGTAACCGTACTCTAGCCTACTGAGAAAACATTTTGTTACAATCACAACCTATTCCTTCCAAAAGTGGAATAAAATTCTTTTCCAGAATTTTGCCATAACATTCACATGCTACATTCTCCAGTATCAGTATTCATTTCTTCTGTTGTGTTTCTTACGACAGGTCCATAGCTTCTTCCAAAATGAGTGCAATGTAGTGCTTGCTCTACTTTCCGAAGTGTCCACGTTTCAGCACCATACAAAGCTATACTCCAAATGTAGCACTTTACTGGGTCATTCATCTTGCTGGTCAAAAGGACTTTCCTGTTGTTGAATGCTGCTTTTGCCGTGATAATCGTAGATTTAATTTCATCTGTACATCTTGCATCCTTTGTTATGATGCTACCCAAATAGGTGAAATATTCCATATTCTCTGGCTGTTTTTGATCAGACATGATCTCTACTGGTGATGGTTCCCTTGAGATTCTCGTTACCTTAGTTTTTCACAGCCATTTCCATTCCATTAGCATCTTCCAGTTGCAATAGTCTGTCAGTCGTGCCCTTTAACACTGTTAGTATTCACAGTCTACATTCTCCAGTAGCAGTACTGGCCTGGAATAAAGTTACCTTCCACAACTGATCCATAACCCTGGCAGTTTCCATTGTGCTGTAGCGATACTGGCCTCTAATAAAGTGCTCTT
>BLKM01011623.1:0-11138 GCA_013340265.1 Coptotermes formosanus | reverse complement strand
TCCGTTTGCATTTCGTTTCTCCTGCAGTGAATATGTCTCCATTTGTGTCTCTGCCTCGTGAAGTATCGTTCCATATGTCTCCGTCTGCATTTATTTTCTCCTGCAGTGAACATGTCTCCATTCGTGACCCTCCCTCGTGAAGTGTCGCTCCGTATGTCTCCTTTCGCATTTCGTTTCTCCTACAGTCAATGTGTCTCCACTTGTGACCCTGCTTCCTGAAGTGTTGTTCTATGTCTCCTTTAGCGTTCTCCGTCTCTCCGTGTGTTGCCGTTTGTGTTTGCCTCTCTTCTGAAATCTGCGTCTGATGTCCTCGTTTATGTCTGTGTGGAATTCTCGTTTCATACCACGTGTATATCGATGCCTGTTGTAGTGTGACCGTACTGCACAGTTTACTTCAGTAACACAGTTACATATCCAGTTCACTACAAATGTAGTTGTAGAGAAATTTACCTCTTGGCCTATAAATATACTGGGCAACTCTAAAGCGTATATAAAGATAACGACAATAATAAACCTGACGCTAGCATAATGCGGAGGTAGACGGAGGACTGCGGGTTTGAAGTGGACATAAAGACCCGGGAATACCTGTCATGAACACGTCATGTTCGCGATTCTCTGTCCCCCCCCCCCCTTATTTACTTAACATGATGAGAGCGGATAAAGAGCTATTCTGTCACCAAACATCAGTTGTGTTTTTGTGCACTTTCCTTCCTCTGACATCATGTTGTACACGGCCGGCCATGGCCATTACTTCTAAACTTGGACGTTAACAAACACCTCAAGTTTTTTTGCTGCTGTTTCAGCAGTCTTTATTAGACGAACAATAATGTCTTGGAGTGGGCTACTCTGTCATTACCACTCAGTAAATGTTTATTACTCCTTGGGTAACCAAAGTCAAAAGCATCTGGTATGTGAGAAGTGTAACAAAAAATGATTTTATATAGACGACAATTCCTATATACTTCTGACGACGAAAATATAAAATATTCACACGGATTCTCTAAATACAGGCTATGTTTAAATAAAAATTGTTTTTAATACGGCACCCCAAATCGACCTTTATCACCGGCTCATTAAGATATAGCATTCTAAGAACACACGTTTCGGAGACTGGATTTATTTCCGCCTTCAATTAAAAAAAGGGGGAAGAAAGCCAGCTCAGTTGGATTCTTCATCAGTAATACATATTCATGAGATTCGAAGTTCTCGGGGCAGTAAATGTTAAGACACTGTCCTCTAACGTGTAAAACTGTGCAAAATGGTAGGTGGAAACGAACATTAGGAGGGCACATACTGCCTCTATCTTCATGGTACATGAAGGGTGAACTGTGGATTAGGGACCGTGTTCATTCTTTTCCTGACCCGACTTTCGTCAAAGGGGAGCAACTGATCCTCTTTCTGTAAAACTTTTCCCTTAAGAGAATTTAACATAAGATTCAGCAGATGTAAATATTCTGTACAGATATTAAATTCATAGTATGTCCATGGGGTAACACGCATAGGAAACAAGACACAGATCAGAACACACCAATACGTCTCACAATTCAAATGACACAAACGAGTTTCGTGTTTTCGTACCAAACAAATTACAGAGTTCTCCACTCATATTCCCAAGGCGTGGTGCAATGTTCGGATTTTCAGCCCATAGCCCGCAATTTTGTGGCTTCTCCTTCCGTTCATCGAGCAAGTAAATTAACTTATAAAGTCTTCGGGGGATACAAATTGCTTCTCCTCTGGTGACGAGAAGGGCGTAACCAAGAGACAGGTTAACATATTACTTGTTGTAGCAGGTCGGTCTTACACTGTGTTGTGTCTTTCTGCCTCTCAAAGAAATGCATACGGTAATTATTCCCCACTAAATATATTAAAGTGGAAGTTATAAATGTATTTCCCATGGCTTTAATCACACTCTAGCAGTAATTAAAGACTGTCTCAATTACTGAGATCCTATTATGCAAGGGTGCAATATTTTCCAAAAATCTAGGAACGACCTCAACATTCAAGGCGCCTGAAGGGTGATATGAAGCAAGTTCCATACCAAGCAGCAACAAATATTAGGTGCCACCATACAAAATTTAGTCGGCCGGGCAAATAGTAAATAACTAGCTAGCAAGGATAAAGGAGTAGTTATGACCTAATATGAAGGACTATTCCTGGACGGATGAGGGGAAATATGAAACTGCTAGTGACGATATTTGTTATCAGGGCGTAAACAGACGTCAAACATCACGCAGGAATTCTAATCCCTTTTGTGGGTGTTCCGGTCATGTATACATACGTCATGTTCCTTTTATAGTCCACATTCCTGTCTTGACATGTCCTTTCAATAAATGTCATACATATGTCATGACAATAGGTTACTGTTGTCAGTACATAATCAGTATAGGAAAGGAAGAGTCTGTCTCCCTGCCTGCCTCTGTGTGTGTATGTGTATGTGTGTGTGTGTGTGTATGTGTTTTTCTTCCGTCGTCTACATGAAAAATAAACGTAAAAGTTATCTAAATAAAGCAGCCTTTACAATATTTTGGCCCGTATAAAAATGGTGACTCTAAGTCAACAACAAAAAAGGCGTGTTCTGAAATATATTTACCTAACATATTTCAATATAAAGAGAGGGAAAAACAAAGCGCGAGCTCACTGACAATGGGACGGACAATACGAAGGGACTGGGAAAGAATAGAGGAAAGCGAGGAAAAAAGATGAAGGTATAGATTATTAGACTGTGCGTTATAATTGTGCATTCAGCTGGGTTTAATTACAAAATGAAGGTATGTGAGTTTAGTGTCTATACACAAACCAGCGAAGAGAGTTGACTGTGGATTTTCAACAGTCGTTACACCATTCATTATTCTTAACTTAAAAGCCAGCAGAAGTGGCAATAGTTTTAGTCCCAGGTACAGTTCTAAGCGCGGGTATCCTCTGTACAAGTTATGTCTCAATATGTTCGCCAGGCGGTCCGTTTTAAGCTTCCTCCCATGCAGCATAACGCATTAATTCTGCATAAATACAACATAAACCTCTGTTGTGATGACGTTTATGCACTGCAGCTCCCATCACTCACTTTTTTGAGGGCGTTACCATGTTCTGCTACCTACGGCGGCATTATCTCTTGCTTGCGGCTGTTGATGATGCAGCAACTGGGCTGGCCTATGTTCGTCGGTGCGAGCACAAATGAGAAACCTGGCAGAAACCCATCGGTAGTTTAAGATGCCCTAAGATCCTATTTATTTTGTTGTAATTAGAATTATGAATCAAGATACCGGTAGGTCCCAAGTTATAGTATTGTCTTTCAAATACTTCTGTAATTTCTTCAGAGTCACGCTGCTATGCGGCATTTCAGAAGGTGTTTTACCAGTTTTTTGGCACAAAAATTTGCTATTATCTCAGTAAGCCATATCAGCAGAAGAAAGACATTTTTCTCCTCTTCACGAAAAGTGACGTCAGTATTTTTTGAAAAAATGAATGCAGAATTTGAGGACAAGAATTACAGCGTATTCTGTTTTCTTTCTTTATTCCATCTTCGTTTCTCTCTCTCTTCCAATTCTCTTTCCATTTTCCCTACTGTTTCTTTTTCTTTGTCTTCCCTTTTACAATTTTTCCCAAAACAGATTCGATCAAATGACCTTCGTAAGGATAAAATACGAAGCTGTTACATCTCGGATGTGTCTCGGTAAATTTTCTTGAAATTTTTGCGGGCCTGTCTCGGTAAATTTTCTCGAAAGAGGGAAGACAGCAGAGAGACACTCTTCCTTACAGCGAAACCAGAAAAAATCTGGAGACACCATCGTCAGAACCTCGCTTCTCATAAGAGGTAATTTTGATCCACCTTAAAAAAAGTCTCAGCTAAAGACATGACGCCTGTGTTAATTATGCAAAAAAAAACACATAAGACACAGCGGTCATTTTAAACGTGATGCTGACCACCTGCCCCCTGTGGAGCCATCTGTCATCATCTACTTGAAATGTCTTTCTCAAGGAAAACCTCAATTCTTTGACGGACTATCGATATTGACTAGCCTCACCACTAAATAAAGGTCACTTGATGGGCAAGGTTATAACTGGAAATTATTTTCGGTGTCGGAGGATCGAAAAAAAAAAGTTAATATCTTTATCTTATTTTGTTTTCGTTTTCGTAATGTTTGCGTTCACTATAAGCTTGATATATGACGACTGTGGCATTCCTGGCTAGGAACTGCCTTCGTGTTCAGACAGGAGTACTAACGTTAGTTATTCTGTAATTAATGAAGGCAGCGTCTGCTTCACTGTGTATCCACAAAACACGCTCTCTTGAGTTACTGTAATTTGTACTTCCATTTACATCTTCGCAGCTTTCCTTTAGAAGAGTAATATTAATGAAGGCTGTGAATACAGGAAACTGATGACCTACTGGGTTTCGAGGCGCCATTAAGGAGCCTTGCTGTGGCTTATGGAAACAAATTATTTTCCTTTCACTTCTTGGTCAGTGCCCACTGGAAGGCTTTTTAACTTACAGCACATGGCCTTCCCGACTTTTTAGCAGCAAACAAACTTCATGCAACGGCGTCGCAGTGTATGATGGGACAAAGCAAGCCGAGCAGATTAAGATAAAGCTGTCCCTATGCGTAAATAATTACCACCAGATGAATGCATATGTGACAGTCGATGCACACCTCCACGCGCAGGCCGACCAGATACAATGTTTATATAAATAGGGAACAGCTTAGTGAGTGTACGTGTAACGTAACAGTGGCGCGTTCGCATAATATTTACACCTTCTCGACTATCCTATCGCCATCTTAATTATATATTTTTTTACTGACTTCATCTCTTGCTTATTTAGCGACGTTGTGAATAACTCTGAATATGGACGTGGAATATACTAAGTATGGGGTAAAAGTGAGATGCATACAGAATTGATGGGGAAACCTGAGGGGATGAAAACACTTTGAAGATACGGGCGTAGATGGGAGGATAATATTAAAATAGACCTTCAGGTGCTAGGATGGGGGTGTGGACTCGATTGATCTGCATCAGGGTAGGGACATGTGGCAGGCTCTAGTAAACACGGAGAAATTTCGAGTTCCATAAACGCAGGGAATTTCTGGGCTAGCTGAGGACTTTATTAGTCAGTTAGTTAGTTTGTCAGTTGGTCAATAACTCACATTAATATAAGATCGAACTGGTTATTAATGCGTAATGAATTGGAAGGTATATGGAAGGAAGAGACTGCGGTCAAATTTATTACGCCGGTACGAACCTGAACGACTCAGAAAACAAAGAAAAGCTCCAATAAGTATAATTGGTATCAGAGGTGAGGCTCGAACCAGGAACCTGCCGAATGCAAGTCAGAAACGCCCCCGCTTCTTAAGGCAACTTATGTTAATTCCTTGCCAAATGAATATGTCAATTACAGCGTTAACAAACCATCATTAAAGCTTAACACCAGTTACTTTGCAATGTCACATTCTTTACAATTCCCTATCCAGATGTAACGAGCTGCCACGTAATCCCTTAACTTTGATGTATTTATGGTTCATTTTAAAATAATGTAAAAAGGTGAGATCTTACGGGCCTAAGTGTGCATAACCAGTTAAGAATACCTTGGAAAGGAAATGAAACGAAACAGCCGCCTTCTATTGTGTGGTGATAGGTTTATGTATTTTATACATCGCCCGAAGAACAAAATATTAAAATATTAAAAAATTAAAAATTAGAATCACAACGTTTCGGAAGCTGGCTCTGCTTCCGTCCTCAGGTGAATGAAGGGGAAGAAGAGCCAGCTTCCGAAACGTTGTGATTTTAATTTTTAATTTTTTAATATTTTAATATTTTACTCTTCGGATTGTGGATAAAGTCCATAAACCCATCACCACACAATATTATACACCATCGTCGAAACCTTATAGAATTTATCTAGTCGCCTTCTAAGATGAGGTATTATCCCGGAATATACCCAAAGTGACCGAGCAAAGCCACGAAGAATGCAGCAAATTCTGTAACCAGGCCGAAATTATAACCGGACTTACCCCAAATACAAATCAGAAGCGACACCGCCCGAACCAAATGCTTAACCAATAGCACAGGGGTTCACAAGTTTCCAGCAATCAACGAGCCATTTAAAAATTCTAGGCGCCGCAATAGTGATGTGAACAAAGTTTCATACAGAGGGCACAAAATATTAGGGGCGACAGCACAAAAGTTAGTCGCCTGTGCGACCTGGCGCCTAGTATTTGTGTACCCAAGCAGTAGGGTTCCTTTGTTTCACATTAATAGTACTTAAGAAGCATTTCTGAACGAGCCACAACAGCTCAGTCGGTACAGTAATTAGGCTAAAGCACTAGACCACCAACGAATCGGCGTTGGACACAAGAGGTTTTATATATTTTTAATACCGTGAATTATTGATAATCAAATCACACAATACTCAGCCCAACAAAATGCACTTTATTGTTTCCAGATATTCTATATTCCATATTATAGGCCTAGTTCTGTTTTGTGAAATGTTACTTTGATACGAATCCCTGATGAAGATCCCATGAGGGATCGAAACATGTACCACTGATCAACAAGCTATTGTAATATAGATTTTGTATACTACTCAAAAGCGTCCAAATTTGCTCTGGGGCCACAGAGTATCCTATCCAATCAGTACCGGGAGGGCTTTTCCCCAGGAGTAAAGCGGCCGGGGCTTGAAGCTGACCACTCACCTCCACCTGGTGCTGAGGTTAAGACTGCGTCTAGCTATGCCACGTGTCTTTATGGCCTTGTGCTTAAATAAGTACACGGAGAACTTCACCTTTACCAATTATTCTTCTGTTCATCTAACAAATTGTCAGCGGCAGCAACATCATAAACCAGAACCTGGCGCCTTACATTCAGTCTCAACTCTCCTGATTGCGTTAGATGTGCCTAATGGCTTATTATAAAACAGAGCTAAAAGAAATCACAATGTCCTGCTTATTCACAATCGTCTGAATACAAAAGCCGTCAGACAACTACACGAATTTAAGAGTGTACAACATCAAGTGGTGCTGACTGTACCTATAATATCGCGCCAGCAAGTACATGAAGACGCCTCCATCTGACGCAGATTAATGGAACGTGTTCTGCTCAGAACAAATCTTACGGCAGATGATGGCATGCAGACTAATAGAGTACACGTTGCTTGCTGTACTTGCAGACTCTGACGCCGTGAACAGCAGCAGGGGGCAGATGGTCCGGTTAGGACTGCGAGAACTGTTCTTCACTTGAGCCACATAAATTACAAATAATTGCGTAGACGTCTTCTGTACACATCACATTATGCGTAACGAGCCTAAGAAAGTTCACTCGAACTGTATGTGCTCAATTTGCGGCTGGTTTCAAAAGCGTTCTTTCCTGTTTTACATGTCCTATTGGCCTTGACATTAATTTAAAGTAAATAAAGGTGAAAAACATTTGGGGAAGCGGAGGTTTAGCTCCACGCGTTCTTAATCTCGACACTAGGTGGACGTGCATGCTTAGCTTCAGTTTCCTGCCGTTTTGCTTTCGGTGAAACAGGAACTTTCTGATTAGAAAGTTGCTTGTCAATTCTAAACCCCAATCACTACACGCACTGACTAACCCGTATCCCAGCACATGCTGAACATCTAATAACAGACCGTCCTCGTTCATCGCCTAAACGATATCTGAATTAACGCTTTGTGTGACACTCATACTCATCCCTACCGCTTATTTCACTGTTAAATAGAGTAACACTTTATATCTGATGTCTTTATTCGGTTCCCAGAACAGAGATTGTTACCCTGAATATGAACCACATGATCTTTGTACTATGTATATGCAGTGTTTTCTGCTAGGTGTAGACTGACTTTTAAAACACTTACTACACATCATACGAAAGCGTCCAGACTGGCTCTGTGGCCGTCCCATGTAGCTATTCAATGGAGGCCGGGCTCCAGCGCCCAGAAAGTGAAGCTGACCACTCATCACCACCTGGTACCAAGGTTAAGGATGAGTGGCACCATACCCCCTTTCCCTCCATACGCCTTCAACGCGTTCACTGGGATAGCTTTACCTTTACTCCTACCGCACACCTTCGCCTGAGTGCAAGCACTGCGCGCGCGCGCGCGCTGTGCGAGGTAATGAAGTTTCGGTTTCCATAAAATGTAGGAAACATCTTGACTAGCTGAGCAATTGTTAGGGTCTGTAGAAGCACTCGCCTACAAGATGTTCGTTTGTTCGTTTGTTTGTTTGTTTGTTTGTCTGTCTGTCTGTCTGTCTGTCGGTCGGTCAGTTAGTTAGTTAGTTAGTTAGTTAGTTCGTTCCTTCGTTCCTTCGTTCGTTCGTTCGTTCGTTAAACATATTTCCCGCCTCAAAAGACGTATCGTTTCCTTATAAATGTCTCCAATAATCGCCCTGCCTCTTAAAACCGTGTGATGAATTCTTACAAGCCAGGACAGTAAGTCCGCAGAAGTACGACTACATTGCTCAATATACGGTGCGTCTTGTCACTTGTAGCGTTGTATGAGGCGACAAACTGTATGCTCACTTTTGTCATTCTGCCGTTATACAGTCTGCTTGGGTTTATTGTAACAGGCAGTCAACGGCTGAAGATTACGCACAGTGAATGGTAGCACGGCAGAGGCTTTGTAAACTGGCAAGGGTTAAGAAGGAAGCGCCAGTGGCCTAACCCAGAAGTGACAAATCCCGGTAGCCAGGTCTCCATGGCGTCTGACACGACTACTAGTGTGTCCCCACTGTGGAACTTGTATCATATCACCCCTCTGGCAGCTGGAATTTTGAGGTCGCACCTAGATTTTTGGAAAATTTTTGCATCTCTGGCCAAATCGAAGTAAATCCATGCATGAGGCTGGAAGGAATAAGAAAAACCATGAAATGTCTCAGAGTAACCGCTAATCCGGTCGGACATGTCCCGCATACTGTACTAGAGTTACCCCCGCATCAGACTGCCAGGATTACCTTCACGTATTTTTAAAAGTCGTTACGAATATGAGCTGAAGACACATTCAGTCAGATCGTGACTTCAGAGTGTCCGTCAAGGGCTATGGCATGTAATAACAGCTCGCAGTAAAATAAGAACAGCGCAACCAGCTGTATGTTCACACTCGCAACAAATACGCTCTGAAATTTCAACCAGCTCTATGTTACCTGTAAACGTAAAAGGGTAAAGCAATCCCTGTCTAGGCCTGTCTAGGCCTGGACAGGCCTAGACAGGCCCTCAGGTTTCCAGGAGGTTCCCAGATTTCCAGACAATCGGCACATGAAAGTGGTAAGGGAGTCAGCCCTACGTACCGGCCGCCTTTACCCCCCAGGAAATAATCCTGATACTCATTTCTGTTAGAGGCTGAGTCGGTCGCAGGGCCATAGTGCGGCCGGAAGGATTATGTCAATGAAAAATTCCAACGACACTATCGGTTCTCGAACCCGCGACCTTTCGTCTTGTAGCGCAGTGCCTCAACCAACTTTATGCTACCAGTAGTACAAAACAATTCGGAACAAAAAACTCACTACCTGAATAATCTAACATCAGTTCCAGTGGTTGTGTACGAAAGAGGAAATTAGGCATAAAAAAGGAAACAAAACTGTCGCAATGATTCATGAAGGGGAATGCTGGAACCAGTGAATCACTGTGCCATATAAGAGGATGCAAACCTGTGATTTGGCGGAGCAGGACCCTTAATGTGGGTGCTAATTGTGTGGCCAGGGCCCACAGTAACGCATTTAATCACGTGTTACTCTAAAATTGTAATGAGCTACGAATTCAGGTAACAAAAACAAACTACTTCATAAATCAGTTGCAGGAATGAAAACATCTCTTATGTATCTAAAACCGAGAGTTCGATGTCCTTCTCTGTATTAGTGAAATATCTATAGACAAGTAAAGGGCACAGGCAGTATTAAAAACTAAACGTGGTATGGCACAAGATACTGCTTCCCCTCCAACAAACACTGAGCGAGTTACGCTTGGGATGAGTGTGTAAATGCACTTCTTCACATAAAGTGTAGCTAATTTTTGACTTTTAAAAATTCACAGTACGTTGCCAGGGTTCGTATAATGTCAGACTTAAAAGAAACTTCCTTCAGCGGGGTTTGAGTTCTAGATACAGAGCGACGGATACAGAGAAGAGGCGAAACTAATACACGCATTTGAGGCGCGTTCGCAAAATTGCTAAAAGCGACTATTAGCTTTGTAATGCCTGCCTGCCTGCCTGTCCGTCCGTCCGCATGGAACAACTCGGCTCCCACTGGACGGATATTCAATAAATTTGATATTTGAGTATTTTTCGAAAATCTGTCTACAAAATTCACGTTTTATTAAAATCTGACAAAAGTAATGGGTACTTTACATGGACACCTATGCACATTTATGGTAGTATCTCGCTTCAGTTCTTCTTGGAATGAGGAATTTTTCAGACAAAGATTGTAGACAAAGTCGAAAGACATAATTTGTTCAATACCTTTTTTTTTCGAAAATCCTGCCGTTTATGAGATAATGTGGAAGAATATGTTACAACCAGACAGGCCACAGAGGACAATATAATATGGCGCATGCGCTTTGAATGCTGGATAACTACGGCTACATAAACACGCTCAGAATATTTAATACTTATTGCTTTTCCACGGCAACAATGGTTACGCGCACGCGCCTCATTGTGACATTTATACGCACATCGCCTGTCTTGTTACAATTCTGTCGTGGTTAACTTGCCAAAACGACAAATTACTCGTGTTTATTTTGTGTATAGTTGGAAGCAACACAAAAACACAGCATCACTGTTAGCTGACATTAACTGCAATCCGTATTCAACAATTTATTCGTGAAAAGCAGGCCAAAGGCCCACACCTTCTGCTGGTATATCCATTTAATAGGCGCCACTTTCCCGAAAAAAAGTCATATGATCCGGACCACTTTCTCCAAGGCTCTCGCTGTTTTACATAATTGCAGCATATTCAGACGTTCTGTACGAGCATGCGTTATGCGAAAAAGTCCCGTATCTCTTAGAACTAAAATAAATGTTAAAATGTTACACTTGTTGTCATAGAAACTAAAAAGGTAGGCAAAATTTTAACATGTACTTTAGTTTTTAACATTTTACTTATGTGTGTATATATATATATATATACACAGTATTTCTCAATTTTTTATACATTTGCAA
>BLKM01011609.1:0-35492 GCA_013340265.1 Coptotermes formosanus | reverse complement strand
TGAAATCCCAGTATCTTGTTTTATAATGTCGTGTTTAACTCGGATGTTTACGTGAAATCCCAGTATCTTGTTTTATAATGTCGTGTTTAACTCGGATGTGTACGTGAAATCCCGGTATCTTGTGTCTTCACCCGCGATTGCTTTTCGTTTCCGATCATGTGACTGTACTCTTTAATGCCTTAAGGTGCCCGTGTGTTCCGCTCCCGTTATGTGGGAAGTCTGTCAATAGGTTAACAGCAATTGCTGACCACGTCTTGTCTCCTGGGTCACGCAACCCAGATTCCCACGAGAGTTCAGTGTGGCCTGTGACGCTCCCACCTGGCTCAGCGTCTGTAATAATCAGGCTAATTACAGCATTCGAACAGCAGAAATTATGAATCCCCTCATTATATTATTTTCTCTGTCTCATTTAGTCTATGTAAAATTAAAATGCTGTACTCATCCACTGATCTCCCTTAAAGAGACAGACCAATCACACGACGCTAAGCAGTGCAAGATGTAACGTCATCACAGCGGTGCTGCTGAAACTTCAAATCTTCTGGGATGTGACGGAAGGAACTACGGTACATCGAAACGTCGGAAACTACCGTCCAGCGCCACAGTGTCACATCCCAGAAGACTTGAGACATTAACCTTAAACAGGTTTCAATATATAATTCGAGATTTTCACAGCGCTGTTGATGAGGGCAATATTCTTCTGGGGTATGACGCCGTGTTGGTAACTTGTTACCGACGTTTCGGAGAAACTTGTTGCCGCCATAATCAGTGTTCTTGAAGTACGTTGAAGAAGGAGATAGACATTACTTCTGAAACGTCTGTAACAAATCACCAATCAACACAACATCTTATCCCAGACGACTGTAGCCCAAATTGTCACATATTTTGATCGGTAATAGTGTTATATTTGCCGATCCCAGTGGCGTCGCGTTCTAAGGTGTAGTTCTGCGGCCGAGCGCTTGCTAGGATCGTGGGTTCGAATCCCACTGGGGGCATGGGTGTTTGTCTCTTGTCCAGCGTTTGTGTTGTCAGGTAGAGGTGTCTGCGACGGGCCGATCCCTCGTCCAGAGGAGTCCTACCGAATATGGTGTGTGTCTGAGCGTGATCAAGTGAAAATAAAAACCCTCTACACCTACTGTGAGTAGGCAGATGAGGGAAGGACTACGAATAGTGTTGTTTACGAAGCGTGACACTAATAGGTCTGGTTTTACTGCCAGGTAGGCTGCAGTACGCAGGGACAGTCATCGAACAGAAGCATTTTAACGTGCACAGCCCGTAATGTAATGCTGTTCTTGTGATCCGTATGGATTTCTGAACACGTGTTCACATCCCGCTGTTGCCTCCACACCAACTCTCTATCCTGTCTAATCCGCCGACCTGAGGCTTCCAGACATGTGCACAGCATCCTGCAATAGGCGTTAACAGCATTCCGAACCCATTTAGCATACGCGTTAGCGAAGTAATTACAAAGCTGTCACACTGCGAATTGTACTGTTTAATCATTCTAACAGTCATGTCATACGTTATTAGCTTTCGGCACAGCAATTTTGGTTTTCCGGCTTTAGACCTCGAAGTTTTAAAAATATTTCGGCGTAGTTACAAATTAGACTAAATTTGCTGTTACTGGAAGACATATAAAGGAAAGTCTGTGGTTTGCTCATTTAATATATTTTACAATACATGTAAAAGAAATGCCTAGTCAATCGTGTCTGTATCAATCACGCATTACGTGTGTCCCGTAGCTTTCTGCTAATGTTAAGTTTTTGCTGCCGCGGTATTTGGTTTTATGTGTCAGCCGTGCACCTTTATTCACACATTCAGAACATGATTGTGAGGAGTAAGTTTCTATATATATAGGCGTAAGAAAAATAAAATATTTGCTAGTTATTTAACGACGTATTTTTGTTATTCATTTCCGTGCATATGATAAATAATAGCGAAACAGATCCAACTTATGCACAATATTGTTTATTTATCTTTTATTCATCTTCTCCCCGACATGTTTCGGCAAGTAACTATGCCGTTATCAGGGGGGCTATATCAGAATTACATAAGATGTGCATAAATGTGACTATAAAATATTAAAACTTTTAAAACGTTAAAATCTTCTGTGCAAAAAATTTTATGGAAGATTTACATTTTAGAAGTTTTAATATTTTATAGTCACGTTCATCCACATCTTATGTAATTTTGATGTAGCCCCCTTGATAATGGCATAGTTACTTGCCCAAACATGTCGGCGAGAAGGTAAAAAAAGCTGAATAAGTAATAGTGTGCGTAAGTTGGATATCTTTCCTTATATTTAGCGACGTCTTTCGAGAAACGGATAGATGTGTCAGTATAGCGACTAGGCTACTGGATGGACGATTCGGAGTTCAAATTCCGGGAGGTGTAAGAGATTTTTCTGTTCTACAAAACATCCAGAATCGTTGTGGGGCCCACCCACCTTCCTACTAAATTTTTCACCGGGGACAAAGCGGCTGGAGTGTGAAATCGCGCACTCACCTTTACGTAGTGCCGAAATTAAAAATAAGTGGAGCTGTACCTCTGCTTCCATTATACGCCTTCTTCGCGTGTACAAGGAAAAGTTTCTTTATCACCTCTCGGAATGTGCAAATGGCTAGTCTCGATAGGGCTGGAAGTATTAACCCTTTAAAGACGAAGTGTATCTGTTTTATATAAGGACTCAGTGCGTACCGCGCTGTAAACACTCTCCACTTCGGTTATAAAGACCAGCCTCTTAATGTTTTATAAGGCAAAAGTTGCTGTTTGTTCTGAGATCCGTACAAAACACACAAACGCAAGTCACAATAATGGAGAATTTTTCAATGTTAAACCTGGTGGTACTTAAATTACCGCTAGGCTTTAAAAGGTTAAGTGAGCTGAAAAGTAAATAGGAAGAGAAAATTAGTTGTGGGGTATTCAAAGGTGCTGTTCCACGTTCGTATGGAGGTTGTGAGGAAAAATCAGGTTAACATGCGATACTGTAACCGACATACTTTACCATTAATTTAATATGGCCATTAAGAGCTTCTATTCTCATTTGTGATCTCATGCAAAACCACAAAATTGCTGCTTCTCATATTTAAGTACAATTCGCAACAAAAATAGAAATTACCTGCCATGCATGCAATACTGGTGCTTCCTGCAACAATAAAGATTGGCACGCAAAGTAGTGTGAGTCACAGGAACGTCACGTGACAGACGTATTCTGATACAGCTTTGTAAACTGTTTGGTATGCTGTGAGGACAGGTCAGCTGCTCTGAGAATTCAACGTTGTGTCGAATTGCGATAACTGCTTGAAGAATAATGAACAGGAGGTTAGAAGAATATAGAAGAAAAGAACAAGGAAATGAAGAAAGGAGTAATGAAAAGATTAGGAAACTAAAAGATAAGAAATAAGGAACGAATGAGCAAACAGGAAAATGAAAAGCAGGTACGAATGACAAAATGAAATAAAGAGTACGAGGGTGAGAGAAGACAAACTTGAGAGGAATTAAAGTACGTAGTAATAAAGACTAAAAAGGGGAGCGAGTGGAAAGTTCCAAAAACGAAGAAAAGGGAAGAGTAAAGAAAAATTATGTACAAAATATAAAATTTTTAAAGAATAAATTATTTCGGGATTTGAGAGTGTGACGGCGGCGTTTCTAAAGATTCGGCTTTTTTTGGTACGTGACGCCGTGTAGTTTGTGACATTTCCACGGATCCTACTGTCTTTATCTGCAGGCTAAGGTTTAGGGTTACTTGCCTGTGAAGATCCCCAGGTGACAATCATTACAGCTAGCCTGTCGTATTGTATTGCTGATCGTTGCGCGTCTGTTTGTTATTGAGCACCCAGTGCCTTGTCAAGGTGAGTATGCGAATGTACTTGCTAGTTACATTTATTCAGAGGACTTGCCACTTCACGAGAGCACATTTATGGTCATGGCTTTAGCAAATTAAGTAGCTGAATGCTCAATGTAAAAGGTATAAATCATGCACACTTGCCATTAGACGCCACAGGTGCCTAGCATTTTTTCTGAGAAATATTCTGTTCCTCCCCTCCACATCTGCCCGCATATACATTCACGTGCACAGCGCATTCTCATGTACTTCGCAGATCCTTCAAGTAACCTGCAGTATTTTTGCTCGATGTAGTAAGACGTAGCTTTATCACTACAAATGTTGCTTAATCCATACCGTAGGCTAATTAAGAGCTTAAGGTATGTCCGTGCCTAAGAGTTAGTGCGTGGCTGGAAACTCATAAGGTAACTGCGCTGGCCGGTGTCCTTCTTTTGAGGCAGAGATGGCGAAAGAGTTTACAGCGGCCGCTTTTTGGTGCCTATCAGAACCAGGGCTGTGCAGCCGGTACACAAAACCTCCGACTGCGACTCCTCGATTTTTAATTCTCCGACTCCTTCATAAAAGCTCAATATGTATTAATAACGGTAAACCTATAAGACATTTCATCACCACCACTTGAATCATCTGGCTACTTTTTAGACTTATAACCTATATTTAAGTATAAGTCTAATGGTTACTGTAGCTATCAGGGCTCTGGAATTGGAGTATCTAGTTAAAATTTTAGACTGAGGTCGGGAGTCGGAGTCTGTATATTTTTACCGACTCCGACTCCACCTAAAAATTCCATCCGACTCCGACTCCGACTCCGACTCCACAGCCCTGATCAGAACTTACTTGCCGCCTCAGTACGATCAACAGCTCTCCGTTTGACAGTTTTTTTTTTTTGGCTCAACGGACCTCTGCGAAGAAACTTTCCCCCAGATGCAGACAGTTAAATCAAGATACCGAAATCATTAGTTTTAATATTTAATATCGATATTAAGATATTAAAATTTGATGTATTAAAATTAATACGTACAAAGGTATTAATATTATTAAAATTTAAAATATTATAATTTAATATTTTAATCATTCCAGTAGGGGCAGCATAATACCTAGATTAGCTGTTGGCCTTGGTACTTCTTTGTTCCGAATAACTCCCTGATGATGACAGCCGATGCCGAAACATGTAGCAGTTTTATACCCATTCATGAATGTGTTTTATTAAGTTCGTAAGTTGGTTGATATAGTAATTAATAGTGCTATAGTTGTGACTGGCTGCGCTCCTCTCCGCCGTTAAGAGCAGTGTTCTTAGGTGTGAACACTGTGCTCCTCTCCGCCGTTAAGATCAGTGTTCTTAGGTGTGAACACTGCGCTCCTCTCCGCCGTTAAGATCAGTGTTCTTAGGTGTGAACACTGCGCTCCTCTCCGCCGTTAAGATCAGTGTTCTTAGGTGTGAACACTGCGCTCTGTTAAGGTTCTGCTGGGCGGTTAATAACATTGCACAATATTATTGACCCTCTGTTTGCAATACTGAAGGGTTGTGCAGTATATTGAGTAGTGTGTAGACAATACTGCTCAATATTCATTCAATTAGCGTCCGTCCACCGAGCAGTCAACACGTCTCTAGCACAATAATTCGAATAGTTTGAACGGGTATAGCATTTATAGAGTTCGGATTTTCAAAATTATTTCCTGTGGACAAATAGCCTGGCGTAATGAATAAACGCTGACTGTGAGTAACTGATTCTCGCATGTCAGTATTTCTTTAGCGATCGTAGGCGCAACAGTCTTGAGTAGACCATCAAATGGTGGACATTCGAATAGAAAAAAAATTTAGTCATTTGGCTGTCTCAACATGGAGACTGTCGTGAGATTTTCGTGTATATATTGTGCTTCTCCTTTGTACCAGTCTTTGATCCAGCAGCAGTCATTTTCCTTTTTTGAAGACAGAGCTAAGGCAGTGGTCACACAAGTAGCATCATTATCACCCATTATGTGTACTCGTCCTGACCTACGAGCAAAATGAAATATAAAATATGCACAGTAACATTTGAGTCGTCTGGGAAGAAACACACTGCACAATAATGACCTCATTTCTTTCTTAGTCCTTCCCTCTTCTATATACTTGTTCACAGCAGGTGTCGTGGGTTTTTGTAATTTCATTTGTTCACACTCAAGCACGCACCACAGTCGGTAGGACTCCTTTGGACGATCGGTCCGTTGCAGAGACCTCTACCTGACAACACAAACACTCTACAAGACAAATATCCATGTTCGCAGTGGGATTCGAACCCACTGATAGCAGCAAGCGCTCGGCCGCAGATCTACGCCTTAGACCGCGAGGCCACTGGGATCGGCTCGCAGTAATCACTCAAGGCAAAAATACTGGGCAATAGTACTGAGCGTCTGGGGACCGCTGTGGGTATACGTACTCGTGAAAGCAGACTATGGCGACCCAGTTTCATTAATACAGGTGGCTACAGGTTTTATCTCTTTGAAGCAACCGTGATCACGCACAAGGAGTCTCGGAGACTCGTGAAGTATTATTACAACATCGGCACTGTCGGGTTCTTTAGATAGAGCCAGTCTGTGCCTACAGGATCCCTGCTATTGGCACAGCGACGACATTAGTGACAAAAGGGGAGTATTTTGTTTTATCAAAGGCGATGTAACACTGCGCGTTTGAAGGAATGCATGTAGTAACCATATTTTATAACGGGTTCTGCGTGACTGAGAGACAAGGTTGACCCCTAAGTGCAGGCCTGGTTTACAAGAGCAAAAACTGTGCGTCCACTCTTATAATGTGGCAGTTTATACAAGATTTGTGTTTCATGTGTGGACTTAATTGGTTTTATAAAATGGGTGTCAATCTTGGTCTCTCATATTGAGGCAGGTACATGGAATGAGGGAGTTTGCGACCAGGTTGTTGAGAAATATATCTGAGACTAAGAGGGACGGGGTAACAGGAGAATGGAAGAAATTGCACATTGTGCAGCTCCATGATTTGTTTTCGTTACCAAATGTTATCCGGGCGATCGAATCAAGAAGAATGCGATAGGCAGGGCATATGGCACGAAAAGGGGAGAGGAGAAGTGTACGTAGGATTTTGATGGGCAAACCTGAGGGAGAGACACCTTGAAAGACCTAGGCGTGGATGGAGGGATACTATTAAAAGAGATATTCAGGAAATAAGACGGAGACATGGACAAAATTGATCTGGTTGAGGACAGAAACAGGGACACTTCTCTTGTGAATGTTGTAATGAACGTTCGGGTTCCATAAAATGCGAGGAGCTTGTTGACTAGCTGATGAGTTATTAGTTTCTCAAGACGGACTCTGCTCCAGTTAGTTAGTTAGTTAGTTAGTTAGTTAGTTAGTTAGTTAGTTAGTTATAAATGTTACTAGTTGATTCTACTCCCTCTTTCACCCAACAAACTTTGACATAAAATGAAATGCATTCCTAAAATATGATAGGGGTCCCAGGATAACTGAGCTGGAACCGGGGGTGGGAGGCCTATAATTAGGAACCTTATGGCACTACGAGCTAATTAGGAAACATCCTAAACCACTATGGATTTTACAATAAAAATTTTCTTGGCAAATATTTTTTTCGGATTGAAATATAGAAGACTTCGTCAGAAGTGTAGCTTCTATGACAGCCCCTCAAAGAAGTAAAGTTGCACGTATTTCCATGGTTTCGCAGACCGGGAATTTCGTTTCAGTGTAATTTATTGCTAAGAATAGAAAGCAAAAAAGCTTGTTTACTTTTCGGAAAAGCTCTACCTTTCCGTTTATAGATTTTGTCACATGTGTGTACGTCGTTAGACGAAGCAAGAAGCCTGACTTAAGAACTTTCCCGTTATGAAACAGGAAAAGTTTTGAAAGTCAGGTTTCCCGTTTCGTCTAACGACATACACCCAACTTGAACAATATTTTAGCAACTCTGTCATAGTGATAAGAGTTCTACATTGATAAATTAGCCTCAAACAGCAGTTCTTGATTGATTGACGTGAATATTTTATGCTCGGCTTCTGTCATGAAACAGACGGACGCAGCTGAAGTGAATAAAGTGGCTGAGAGGGAATTTAATCTTCTTTAAAGAAATGGAATCGACGTGGTAAAAGAAAAGGACAGTTTACAAGCTGCTGCGTGACAACTGTTTTCGCTGGGGGCTGATGACTGATGCGACTTTGCACTGGTAATTTTGAAAACAAAGGCAACAAGTGACAGTTGTGCGAACTGCTGGTAGGAAGATGTCTGTGAAAGCAAACAAGTGGGAATTTATTTTGGAAAGCACTTCTTGAGTGTAATGTTCTTTTGACAATTCCTGTCCTTATTGTCCTGGTGGAAAATGAATTCAGTTTATTAACCCTTTAAAGACGAAGCGTATCTGTTTTATATAAGGACTCAGTGCGTACCGCGCTGTAAACACTCTCCACTTCGGTTATAAAAATCAGTCTCTTAATGTTTTATAAGACAAAAGTTGCTGTTTGTTCTGAGATCCGTACAAAACACATAAACGCAATGTGGGCACCACGTAGAATTTTTTAATGTTAAACCTGGTGGTACGTAAAGTTACCGCTAGGCTTTAAAAGGTTAAGTAGCTAAGATTTCTGATTTCGTATAAAGTGACTGGTTTTTCGTGAACTTGGAAGTATGTAGGAACTGTGACATTTCCAAGTTATTATTATGCATTGCTCCCATGTTTATTTTCTGCAGATACAAATTTTCTATTGACAAATTTAAAAAGAATTAGTGAACCTACACTCTCAGAGTTTGTAAATTTATTTGTTAAAAAGCTAATCTTAAACACAAATGTTGCTTTTTACAAAGTTATACCTTATTTCTTTAATTTTATTACGTGTGCACCATATGATAAATACGTATCAGACAAAAATTAACATATGTTAATATATGTGTGTATTTATTAAACCATAGACACATTTTAAACTGCGTAGAGAAACGTCTGTAAGGTTTAATTTTCTTTTGAAATCGCGGTACAATCTGGATCTGCGTGAACCGAATTTATCCAAGTCGGTGTGGATCTAGACACGTGTAAAGTAACTTTACAAATAATGTGTGTGGAATGTGATATTAAAAAAAATGTCGCCTCCACATTGTAAGTTTCTCTTTTTACAAATCCTACGCGAAGAATCACTCTGATTAATACCCCACTTGCTTTTAAAATTTCACCAGATTAGAAAGTGTTATTTTATTTAAAATTTATTTTATATTCAGTGTGATTTAGTTTAGTCTATTGTCTTTATGTAGTAAAAATGTAGAGGTAGATTCTTATATTAATCATTCTCGTTTCTACACTTAGCCGCACATATGGAAATAATAAGATATTTACAGAGCACTTATCCAGATTGGAAAAATAAGAGCATTATAAAGGTACGGATTAAATATTTACCTTTTGATCACTTAACAGACGAAATAACGTAAGTTGGTACCAACATTCCTCGTCTCTGATTTATAAGCCGTCAACTATTAGGCGTAACACCCAGTCAGAAAAGAAACGGTGCTTACATCATTCTGACGTTGCTAGGTGCAGGCATACTGTTCCATCCTGTTTGCAGTCAAGGACTTATCCGCAAATCCGCTTCAAGGTGAATTAGTCTCTGCAGCTATGGCCTTTTAATGGAGGAATTGCTTAACATTGCTGATGACAGATGGTTCATTTTACCAAGATGGGCTAATTTTATTGGACTCTTTATCGTTCATCAGAGGAATTTACATACATGATGTGCATTAAATATTATTACAGTAATTTTTAATGTGTTCCATGTCCGTGCACTATATTATACAAAAACACTAATCACCAACAAATGCACAAAGAGAGTTTTATCATCAATTGTAACACACTCCTACATGTTTCGACCCTGCTGGGTCATCTTCAGGGAGAACTTTTTATTATTGTTACACTAAGGTTGCACTTTATAGTCGAGTGATAATGTGCTGTTGACTGTGTACTGTGTACTGGAGGCCTCCAAAAACAACGCAGTGGACAGTCAGCAGCACATTCTCACCCAACTATAAAGTGCAACCTTAGTGTAACGATAACAAAAAGTTCTCCCTGAAGATGACCCAGCAGGGTCGAAACATGTAGGAGTGTGTTACAATTGATGATAAAACTCTCTTTGTGCATTTGTTGGTGATTAGTGTTTTTGTATTTTTATAGTAAATGGTATAATCTGCTCCTAAAGTTCCTAAATATAACCAAAGCCGGTTACCTGCGAAATACAATGCAGGTATATTGCTGCGTGAGGTGACGCATATGCAGTAATGGATAATAGACCGGTGGTGCACGGTATAATGCTGATCGGAGGGATATTTGAAAAAACGCGCATAGTTCTGACCGCAAGAGAGAAGCCCAGGCTCACAGCTTGAAATCGAAAAGACATGATATTATTAAATGGGACAACGACGGCCTCAATTTATAGCCTTCCGCCCTTATTTCACAGATGAGATCAGGCTTAAGAAATCGTCACATCCGTCTGGCTACTATCCCGGTAATTTTGAACCGCTGGCGGATTTTCGTGAAACGGCTCGTCGATTCAATTGTGGTGTTCTGGTTTGAGATACAGGGAAGGGCTGCCCTGAAAATGGAGGCAGCACGTTTATTCGAAGCATTGGCTTCAACCTACAAAACTGCTTTTTCACAACCCAAAAGAAGACAAAATGAAAACTCACCGCCAGCTAAATCTAAAATCCTATATCGCTTCGAAGCTTATTATTTTTAAAACTTGTCCACGTGTTTAATACAACACCACCATGTCATAAAGGTGTAGGGGGGAATGGAGAAGAGCTACACGTATTCTTAACTTCGGCGTTAGAAGGAGCTTACCTGTAAATTTCGCGCACTGGTAGTTTTAACCCTGCGAAAAGGCACCCCTTTTTTTCCAGCCGGATATGAAGCCGGGTGGGCCCCAGGAACGCTCTGTATGCTCTCGGCTTGCTTTTCTAGCACAATATGAGCACACCGACTGTTTATATTTGAGTCATTTTAACCTTTTAAAGTCTAGCGGTAACTTTACGTACCACCAGGCTTAACTTTAGTCAATTCTTCATGGTGCTCACATTGTGTTTATGTGTTTTTTTAATTACCTAGGAACAATCTGCAACATTTACCTGCCACGTCATCAGTTCTTTAAACTGAGGTGGACAGTGTTTACTGCGCGGTACGCCCTGATTCTTTATATTAAAGAGAATACGTTTCGTCTTTAAAGGGTTAATGCTGAAGCAAGGGTGTCAGCAGGTGCTTGTGCAGCGGTAAGGGTGTTTGTCGTTCTGATGCACTGGAATAACTTCCACCCTAGAAACAAATCTCATAAAGTAGCGTCTGTACTTAACTGTTTGTTCTCCCTCCAGATTTTAATATTTCAAAATATATACACATGTGTAATTCTCGGCGAATTGATGTTGGAATATTTCGTTCAAAATCTTCTACTGTAGGGGATTTTCAGCTTTCCCCCCAGTATGCAATAATTTATGTATTTTATATGTTCTAACCAATTCGTTCGCCGGGTGTATTAATCTCTTCCTTTTGAAGAGAGGGTACGTATACGTGTTTTAATATCAATGCGAAATGAATTTCCGAATATCTGCTCTTCCTCGTTTAATAAATCTGACAAATGAACGCAGCAAATCACTTGCGGTCGTTTGAAGTAGCTTACAGTTTTGTGCCGTGAAAATCCGCATTAGTTGGGACGCCACTGCGCATGCACCACCATGCTTTTTTTTTCCGTCCGTTTGTTATACGTCCACAGTGACTGAAGCTACGAAAATACGCCGAGCAGCATAAGTGTTTTTGAAAGCGATATAATGCTGCCTGGCGTCTCCGAAGCGAGTCTAACAGCAACCACGCCGTGCCGATTGCAGTTATGTTGAGTGTTATGTAGATCATCTACCAGCTTACCTGGTTCCTAAAATAGTTACCAGCCTGCACTCTTGCATAAGTAAGAACGCCATAGTTTAAACCTTCATTGCTGTGGTAACCTCAAATCTCAAACACTTTTCTTTGCCTGTGTTAAATACGCATTATATCTACGTTTAACCTGAAGGTCATATTTTATGTGCAAATAAAGCTACGCGTGGACGGGCCCTTAGGACTCCAGGTGGTTGAGGCACCTAGATTTCGAGACACTCGAAGCATGAAGATGGTAAGCTTGTTAGACCTGTGCACCGGCGGTCTTTACCCTCCAGGATATAAGCCTGGTACACAACCGGGAACCAAAACCGCGATTTTCCGGCTTGTAGCGCAGTGCCACAACCAACTGCATCACCGCGTGACTCCCATATTATACGTAGTACACATATTATATGCATGCTACCACTTTCTTATCTTGTCTTTCTGTGAGCGCCGTATGGTGTTTAGTTAGTGATAAACAGCCTTCGCCTAACAGCTTTTAGTGGATAAATCCCTTGCTCATTTTCTGCAAAACTGCTAAGTTATTTATTTGAAATGCGTAGACGAACGGATGGACAGACGCAATCCTGTGATTTTAACAGAATACCTTATAACCAATAGCTGAGCTCGTTTCATCTTGTCGCACGAGTTCCAAATCCGTTATTTGACACGTTACATCGCCATTCCGACGTGGGAGTTAGCTACAAGGCATATAAACCACTTGACACAATAATAGGTACACACATGACGTCACTTCCTGCCTCGTTTCACGGTCGGTGACCTTCTCCCATGTCTGACGCTGATCACAAGGAAGATGATGCCGCCCCGGTTTCATAATCTGATACGCTCCTGTCGAGACTGCTTTTAAATTGTCTTCCTGGTAGCGTGTTTTCGTGTATTCACGGGGTTACTTACTGGACCTACAGAGCAGTATTCCGTAGCTTCCTTTATAAAGCAGCCCCGAAAATAATTTTTCATCTCCCGAGCAACCCCTGCCTATGGAAGTGAAAACAAAACAGGAAGGCAACTGGTAAGGCACGGAGATAACTCCAGTATTGCGAGCTAACTAGCTAGCTAGCTAGCTAGCTAACTAACTAACTAACTAACTAACTAACTAACTAACTAACTAACTCCATGGAGCAGAGTCCTTCCTGAGAAGCTAACAGGTCCTCAGCTAGTCAAGAAATTCCCTGCCTTTTATGGAACCCAAAGGTTCATTACCGCATTCACAATAGCCCGCCACTTGTCCCCGTCCTGAACCAGATCAATCCAGTATATGCCTCCCCCGCCCCCCCCCCGCCCGCCCCACTTCTTGAAGATCCATTTACCGAATATAAAATCCCGCTATATTTCGAGGAACATTCGGAAATTTTCGCGGTTTAGAAAGATCTGTGTATTTTTTCCACGATTTCTCACAGAGTCCATAACGATGTACTGCGGACCCGTGGTTCAAACACTGTTCTAGCATAAAGTGAGAAGTGTGTACACGTCGGACTTTATACATCACTTCAAGAATGAACTCTGTCTAAAATTTATACAAAGCTTGAGTTCGTACCTCACAGAGAACAAAGTAAATTTCCATTACGAGGACGAACTGGTTACTGTCTGTTAAAAAAATAATCGGTGTTAATAGTGCGAATTATGCGAACTGCATTGCGTAAACCGTGAGGAGAAGTACGGAGAATTCTGCTGTTACATCATCTGGTGCATGGGGTTACCACTGGACTTTAAATATTTGCCATTTCTCACGAAGCAACGTTCTGTTAAATACCATTACTTACATTGAAACCGCAAACATAAGGATTTACAGACCTACATATGTGGAATATTACGTGAAATCTTTCGGAATGTACCCACAGTCATGGATGAGCGATGTACAATTTTATGTGAAATGGGGCGCGCGGGGGGTGGGTGGGTTGGGGGGGAATGGTATTAATACGCATCTTAACCTGCCCGACCTGAGTAGTGCAAATCCGTAGTTATAAAATCAAATGCTTGTATAGAACAGAGCGTCACAACAGTGTCAAGTAGGATGACCCCGTTATAAATTTAAAAAACTGCGGACCCCCCACCCCTCCCCGCGTAGTAATATTTGTACTTTCGGACTCCGTTACTTGAAAAAAGTCAAAATTACAAAAAATTATGGATATACTAAATTCTGTAAATGCATTAATCATATTCTATTAATTGTAACACATACAACCGCGGAGGCCCCGGTTCGATCCCGGGTCAGTACATGTGGGATTTGTGGTGGACAAAGTGGCACTGGGGCAGGTTTTTCCCCGAGTACTTCTGTTTTCCCCTGTCAATTTCATTCCACCGGTGCTCCATTACTAGGAAAAGGACAAAAAATAATAATCATCATCGTCATCTTCATCACAGGGTTGCACAAGAAGCCACAAGGCTGCGGTGGGTCCGTAGTGTCTGCTGCGGGACCCTTCACCACTAAAAAGAAAAAAACACATACAAGCATTTGAAAGATGGTTGGGTCTAAACGGGGGCATAAGAGGACTTCAAAGGTTGGCTGGAGGGGCATCAAGATTTACCGTGAAGCTGTGTGAAATCGTGAGGATCCTGGAATAAATCCGCTACCCCTGTGAGTCGTGGCCCACAAGTTGCATGCCTCTGGTCTACTGTTACGACAGCCAGGATGGAGCTCGGTGGACGACCGTGTGGAATCAGAATTCATATCGCGTCCGACAGAAGCGCAGATTTTCCTCTTCTTTACAGCTTCCATACCAGCTCTTTGCCAACTCAAATTCCTATCCCAGAAGAAGAGGCGGGGGAGCACTTTGCCTGTGGTCTTAAGTGACCGAGATGTGCAAATTGAGACATCTCAGTCTCTTGATCACGTTAAGAATGCCTGGAATTCTGCTTCAACGCCCCCATACGTCAAATATATATTATTCTACCAACTCGTACACAAAGAAATTATATATTATACACACTGAGTCATATAACGGATCCCGACATGTTTCGGTGTACATCACATCATCCTCAGGGGAGTCATATTAGAACATTAGGAAAACAGCTGAAGCAAGCCCTTCTGGCTTGCTTCAGCTGTTATATAACTCAGTATATAAAATTTATTTGTGTATGAGTTGGTAGAACCGGATAATATTTGATTCATACGTGCGTGGTATGGAAAGCTACAAAAACCCCCATATGTCTTCATGTCCTGGATTGTGTAAGGACAGGACAGACATCACCTTTATTTTTCTCTCCTTTTTGTATTCCATGTACATTTCTTTGCTTCTCTCTTTCTGTTTATTGTTCGATTTCACGTTATCCATCCGGTGGTGTATGTAGAATTACACGAATAAGGCTAAGCAGTCCGTCTGGCATTTTTCAGACATTAAATATTTGGGTAAAAATTACATTTTACCTTAATTTTTTTAAGTTTTTGTATAAAGAAACGCCTGACGATGATCAGCTTGATCGAAACATGTAGTGTTTGAAAAAGTAATAACAAATAAAGTTTGTATCAGACGCAATACGTGGTGGTATTTATGTAGTTTATTATTCGCCAGTTTCCGCTTTCCTTTGCTTGGTTGTCTTTTCTGAATTTCACCTAGATATCAACGGTCTGTCCGTAAGTATAAACTAAAACGTGTGACGCAATGAAATATGGATTAGAAGTTATTTGTTACCAGTGTTATTGTGACGTTAGGATCATATGATGTAGTTACATAAGCGAATGAAACGCCTAGTTAGTTTGCAACTTCTCCGACACGTCTATTAAGCGGGTAAGTACACCGCTGCAGGCTGTATCTTACTCTCGCAAACCTATTTGAGGGCCTCACTTGTTGCCTCGCAGTTTGACTGCCTTGTCACAAACTTAATTGTGTTTACGTACCCATTACAAACTCATAATAAACTCTAATAAGAGTTGTGGCAGTCGCATGACCGAAATTATCAGGCGCTGATGTACTGTAAAATGCAAACGAATAAAAATGCACGTTTGATCATCCATTCATCATGTAGTCTGCGTTACGACAGGTCCATAGCATCTTCCACAGAGTTCGGTCTAGTATTTCATCTTACACCGCGATGGAGATGAGATCTGCTCTCTTCTGAGATATTACGCAGCATACAGTGGTAATTAGGTACCGACGTTTCGGGACAACCTACAGGTCACATCCTGAAGATGGGATAATATTTAAAGAGAAGTCACAGAAAAAGCACATGAGAGCGTGGATTGGATTTGTCTAGCCCCGGATAAGGAACAATACCGGGCTGTTCTAAACACGATGGAAGGATCTTTGAGTTCCTTAAAATGTGGGAGAATTTCTTGTCTCACCGAGGAAGTTTTGAGAAGGACACTGCTTCATGCAATTAGGTACGCCAGGTGTTACGTATGGTTAGGTACACACGAGCTGTGAATGGTTACTCTACATTACATCTGATAGTGTGTGTATAGAGGTAGAACGTGGACGTCATTTTTCTTTTCCAAGACTTTAAAGCTTCCAAATTTGACGGACATTTTTTACATTATTTTTGACTTCCTGTTTTTTCGTTTCACGCTAGCTCATTTCCGATATGCAGACAGGTACGCCGTCTCTTTCGTGGATACGAACGGTTCAGTACTGTTTGACGATCAATTACTCAGGAGCGCAATGGAAAATAAATGCGACTCCTGGGATTTGGAAGTTGAATATCTCCTCGACACTGATGATAATGGAAGCCATTGCTTAAATCCATCCTGGTAACACGAATACCCCCCCCCCCCCACCTTTGTATGTTCGACATGGCGTTATGGTTCTTTTCTGTAAGAACAGAAATATAAATGGGTTCGGTAGGAACTGAAAGCCTTTTGGCACCAGTAGAGCAAAGAGAACAGGAAAAAGCAAAAACGTAAGAAAAAGTGTAAAAATGAAAAGTAGAGTTACGGAAAGAGACAGAGAAACATCAAAGGGAATGTAAGCCTAGACGAAATGCTCTTCGTTTAAGATGTTTTGCCCTTAGGTGTGTAGTTGTTAGACGGAGAGGAACAGATACTTGGAAGAGATGATGGACTCGGTATGGGATTTGCAGACCCGTGTAAGTGCTGTGTGGTGCAAGTGTCGGGCGTTGCTCAGTACGTGTAGGTTCGGCCGTGAGCCTGAATCCTTATTATTTCCATTGTACTGAATTTAATTTGATTTTCCAGCAACACGTGGCGAGGGAGTTGTTTATTTATTAACCCTTTAAAGACGAAGCTTATCTGTTTTTTAGAAGGACTCAGCTCGTACCGCTCTCTAAACACTCTGCACCTCAGTTACAAAAACCAATCAGTTAATGATGTATAAGGTAAACGTTGCTGTTTGATCTGAGATCCGTACAAAACACACAAAGGCACTATCAGTGCAATGTAGAATTTTTTCAACTTTAAAACAGGTGCTACGTAAAGTACCCGCTAGGCTTTAAAAGGTTAAAACCTTTTGATGAACGCTACTGAAACACTTGATACGTACCAACGTGGGCGATATTTTAGTGTTTTTTCTTGGTTTATAACAGACATTTCTTTATGGTGCTCATTGTGCGTGTTATAGCTTGGCAGGCGTTTATAGTGATTCAGTGAGTATTGCCCCAGTGTCGGTTCTTGCATAAGTACATACTGGAGTGAATATTATTATAAATTGGCCGAACAAAATAGGGTTATTCCAGAAGTCTTTTTTTGCTAAAATCTGGAGCAGGAATTTTTCGTTTAAGTGGCGCCATTATTGCTACAAAGAAAACAAATATTTTCTAATTATATGCAAATGCTGGTTTATATTGCTGAAGGAAATTTCCTGTTTTTTTGCGATACATTTGCGCAGCTCATGAATGTATACTGTGGATATTACGCAGAGCTTGCTTATGTTAGATCAGATGTTACACATAGTTACACCATTCTGTAAGGGGCTTAAGGTTTTGGCTCGCTTTCATTTCAGTTGAAGTACGTGGAAGTTCCACTTTATGTAGAAATCAAACTGGTTTGCACTAATGTGCTGGACATCACCCTATTTGCCAGCAGTGTGTCTTCATAGTACAGCATTTGGATATAGAAGAAACTGCGCATTTCCGTTTGCCTTTGTGAAAAATACGCGTCTTAAATTTTTGAAGGAAGAAATCCTATATTGAATCACATGATGGTAAATTCCTACTTTATATGGCCTCTGAAAAATTTGTATTCGTTTCCTTATATAATCAGCACAAAAAGAGTAAGGACTTAGGTGTTATAAACTGGATCCGAATTTATTGTGGAATGAAACAAAGGAGCAATTTTATTCTCACTGTGAAAATAACCACCCTTTCTTTGTTCTTGCCTCACAGTTTCGTATACCTCTTTTTAAGCGGCGCAAGATTTTCCTGTAATTTCATGCCGTAACAGAAGGACACGCGTGGGAAATATATCGGGTGCAGCAAATCCATTTATGAGGCAGAACGTAAAAGAATCACCCCGCAAGGCCCGACACTTCCTCTTCACCCTTATTTCATTTTATTTTATTTGCTATCAACCCTTTTCCATTCTATTCATTTTAGATACATTGTACATTGCTTCCTCTGCGTTGGAAATGCCGTTGTCCGCTTCGCGTCCAATTAGACTTAGACCTGACATTTAGAGTATGTCCGGAACTGGAAAATGAAAGAATTAGCCCCGAAATTCTCTAGCCTTGGTGACAAAATGCGGATAATATTATGTCTCAATTGAAGCTCGTGCAGTGAGCGATCTGAGTTTAGCACAGCGGTGCTACTGAAGAGTCAAGTCCTGCAGGATATTACACGGTGTTGTCTCCCAAATGATCGCCTATTATTGTTCGACCAACGGTAACAATTTACCAGTCGAGGCGGCGTAACTTACCAGGAGACTTGAATCTTCGGGATCATGCAAGTATTAGGGAAGGAAGAAGTGAAAGGTGAATGTAAATGCGGATGACTGTCACTTTTTGTTCATGGCTTGCAACATCTAAAGCTACATACATATCTTAGAATATCAGCAAACTGTACGTAGGGCAACTAGTTGTAGCCGAGCGAATAATTCACACGTAGAAACAGTAAAGTATTTAATAAACAAAAACCACAGCACCTGAATCATAATAAAGTTCATATGTACCAAAACTACACACAGCATGGTACAAACCACACGTTAAGTCTCAGAAAATTCCTACATGTTTCGGCACAGAGGTGCCATCCTCAGGGAGTTAGAAATACAAAGGGATATGAGCTCCAGCACATCAACTTTGGTAGTTCACTTCCAGATTTTAGGATACTTAAAATATTAAAATTACGAATTACAAAATTATAAAATGTAACTCCCTGTATTAACGAAAGAGAAGTGCCACTGTTCTCCAGCTGGTGTTAAATTGCCCATTTTTTAAAGTGAAATGTTGCTGTCTTCCTTGTCTTTCTGTACTGTCCGTTTGATGTTACCAAATTACCGCAACATGTTGTAACCGGCCGCTTCACAAATTGTTGTAGGGTTGCTTCAAATGTGAATTGTGGGGAGTATTTCGTACACTATTGTTGTAGTTGGTTTATTGCAGTGTAGCAGTTGCCTCTGCTGTGTTGTGGTTGGTTGAGTGACCAATGTGTTTTCACTCACTACTGTTGCGACACCTAACAAAGGAAAGATAACATTTGAGTTTTTTATTTTGTTGTTGTGTGAACTGTTTAAAGGGAAACTTGAGGTGGTCGCAACAGTAGTGACTGTGTGGGCAGTGGTGTAAGAGGTAGCGGAAAGAAGTTGCTGTGTGTTCAAGTAATAAGACTATTCTAATGTGTGTAGAATAAAGCACAAACTGTGGATACCAAGTATGACAGTCATCATTCATGTGGCTTTAATCCCCCTGTATAATCCTTGGGATGGATCCATGTTCCCGATGAGTACCCAGCTCCTGTAACTGGCAAGTCGGGATTAGAGGTGTACGGTTACAATGTACAGTTGATCAAGTAAAGTATGTCTACTGTTTGTTGCGTTGTAAGAAAACACATGCGGTTTGTATTATAAAGCAACATATTTCGTGAGGATTGCTGCCGTCTAAGAAGGGACGCCGTATAATTTGGTAGAAAAATTTTGCGAAGTAAGCTATTGCTTCTCTTGAGGTTCTGTACATGCCGGGGTTCACATAAAGAGTGAAACACAGCTGTGAATGTATTTTACATTCATTTCCAAATTGAAGATGTAAGATACAGTGTCCCGCCGAAAATTTGGTAATTGGCTGTCATACTGCTGGCCGTCACATTCTGTATAGCGTGAGAAAATTGGACCTTAGAACACATCGTGTATTTGAAATGTTTATCACCGCATGGCGCCACGTCTGTAAATAATAAGGTGTGTGCGACATCACAACCGTCTGTAAATTGAATTTTGTGTGAAGCTCTGCATAAACTTTTGATAGGTAACATGTGTACTAATAAAACGTGTCTTCGAAATTATTTTGTGTCGGAAATTCTTTTAACATTCAAGGTTGATACTTCACGCTCTTCGCACTGTATTATTAAAGGTTCCAAATTTCATAAGAGACGCTGCATTTCCGTTTGTCGAGCATTTAAAATTACTGGCACGTTCTTCATTCCTTATTTTCTATTCTTTAAGAAAAGGAAGAGACTGTAAGGTCTGGGGGGGAGGGGGTAAGAAATGGAAGGGAAGGGAAGGGTTGAAATAATATGTTTGAAGCCATTTTTGGTGCGGCTTTTGATGTGTTGCAACATGACAATGAAATTGTCTTTTGGATTGTTTGATGATTGTAGTCTTTTGCTGCGTCCCCCCTGCGGACAAACAAACAGCCACAAAAAAGCTACGTGTTTCAGAATGAATCCTTACTGTTAAGCGAGACACAGGAGACAAAGGACGGTAATATCTTGTAGCCAGGAACAGGGAAGCTGCTTGATAAATAATCCGTGATAACAACTTGAGTGGTAAAGGTAAAGTACAGCACGTGTCTAATCAAATAACACGCTTTGGGTGGGTGTGGAGCAGAGACACACCACACTTTGAGCAGCTAACTAACTAACTAACTAACTAACTAACTAACTAACTAGCTCCATGGAGCAGAGGCCTTCCTGAGAAGCTGACAGTTTCTCAGCTAGTCAGGAAAGTCCCCGCATTTTATGGAACCCGGAGGTTCATTACCGCATTCACAAGAGCCCGACACCTGTCCCTATCCTGAGCCAGCTCAATCCAGTCCATGCCCCCATCCCACTTGTTGAAGATCCATTTTAATGCTATCCTCCCATCTCCGCCTGCGTCTCCCAAGTGGTCGCCTTCCCTCAAGTCTCCCCACAAAATCCTGTATGCACTTCTCGTTTCTCCCATACGTGCTACATGCCCCACCTATCTCATTCTTCTCTATTTGATTACCCGAGTAGTATTTGGTGATGAGTACAGACCATTAAGTTCCTCGTTATGTAGTCTTCTCCACTCCCCTGTCGCCTCTTCCCTCCTAGGTCCGAATATCCTCCTCAGCACCCTATTCTCGAACACCCTCAGCCACACTTTGAGCAACGCAGTCTGAAAACAAGAGCAGAATAGGACACTTTTACTGTTCGTGCCCCGACCTCTGATCTTCATATGGTTTAGAGGTTAGGAATGATTGGGGCTGTAACTCCATTAGGCCACGTGCCTTTATGGTGTGCGAAAGGACAAATTTACCTTTACCTTATATTTCCCCTGCTAAAGCACCCTTTTCTGCCTCGCCCTCTAATGGCCGTACACAATGTATTTTAACCTTTTAAAGCCTAGCGGTAACTTTACATACCACCACGTTTAACATTAAAAAAATTCTACGTGGTGCCCACATTGCGTTTATGTGTTTTGTACGGGTCTCAGAACAAACAGCAACTTTTGCCTTATAACACATTAAGAGACTGGTTTTTGCAACCGAAGTGGAGAGTGTTTACAGCGCGGTACGCACTGAGTCCTTATATAAAGCAGACAGGCTTCGTCTTTAAAGGGTTAAACTACTGCCTTGACACACAGTGTACATTAAGAGTTTGCAGTGCGCAGTAAAACTACGTAACTATTTTGCAACTCACCTGACTCCAGAAGTACTGCCACTTCCTTGGGAGGGAAGGGCGCCGAAATATTCGCCATGCGACGAAAACAACGGCAGAAAGCCGCTACCTAGCGCAGACTTTAGATCCTTTTTTTCTTTTTGCTCTGTATTATGTAGTAAAAATGGTGTTAAGATGCTGCTCACATGATGGTGGAAGCGGGAGGCTTCTCTGAAACAACTATATTTACCCAACCGTACGGTGTCACATCAGGGATACTGTAGTTTCCATATTGACAGCCGTAAGAACCTCAACATATCAGTAAAATGTGTACGTTTTACAATTTCAGTTTAAGGAACTGGCGTGTTTTAATGTCGTCTGTTTGAGGCGGTCGTCATTATCGACGTATCTCTCAGTTCGTTACGTAGAGTTGCAGTGTTACTGCACGCCACTGAGTTTGTAACGGCGTGGGAGAGGAGAAGTCCAGCCCAAATGTGTAGAGAGTTTTATGTTCAAGAAGTGGGATCGATAACCGTCTAGCACATAAGATATTTCCTTCTCAGAAATTTAGAGATAGATGTTAAAAGTTTTGATGTTTCATCTGATAAAATGGATTTACAGCCGTCTTAGTTGAACTCGATACACGTCACCTGTTTATTGCGTTAACCCTTTAAAGCCCAGTGGTTACTATATGTACCACCAGGATTAAAAACCTTAAATTTTACGTTCTGCCCACAGGCTGTATTTGTGTGTTCTGTATTGCTGTCAGAACAAACAGCGACTGTAGCATTAACTAACTGGTTTCTGTAACCGAGACGGAGAGTGTTTACTGCGCGGTACGAATGGAATCTTCAAATTTAATTCACGTTAATGTTAATCAAAGGATATAAATTTGAACGTAAGACAGAATAAAGAGCACTAAACGGTGGGAGGCTTTGTCTTGTCAGAGTCGTCGCAGCCGGATAACCGAGACAAGACAGGACAACGGCCTTGGCCAAAATCTGGTCATGAACCCCAGCAGGGGCTTCAATCGCTGTGGCCTCGGCTGGAACTCTGTAATGCCAACATTCGGCAATTCTTGTCCTATGCAGCCGGAAAAGAATCCTTCAGTTACTCGCGAGTCTGTCGGTTTGACGAGGTACACTGAACCAATGGAAAGACTTTTGATCAGGCTGGCAGATAAACTAAAAAGAAATTAACCCCATGCACCGTTACCTCTTTCAATCGCTATGCGGGTCGACAGTTTCACTGCATCACGTGCGTCTGCTTAACCAGCAGCACACGTAGGCTTTGGTCGCCGGTGGAAAGCACTTCCCCAGCCCAGTGCAATATTTACTGCGGCACTCTTTTGACCTTGCTACGGGATCAAGGGCCAAAATAGGGATTTGTGATAAATAAAATTTGTAACCGGTCTTGAAAATCTGTTATCTGGGCAAAGAAGAAATTGAAGAAAGAGCATGCGAATCCCATTTCCATTTAACACTTTAGATTTTCCTGTCGCCTGCTGTAGCGCCACCTATATTGGTATATAGCTTCTAACTTTTCGGAGGAATTTACTGCCTGCAGGGGCACAATCCAGGGCTCGAATTCTGGCTGGGACAAGAGATATTCCTCTTCCCAGAATGTCTATGCTGTCTCTGGAGCCCCACAAAGCCACTTATCCAGTGGGCACCGGGGTTCTTTCCAGGTGGTAAAGCGGCCGGTGTGTGAAGGAGACCACTCCCCTCCATCTAGTGCCGAGGTTAGGAATGAATGGAGCTATACCTCTGCTCCCTCATGTGTCTTCTTGGCGTCGACAAGCATAACTTTGCCTTTACGTGTTTTCATACTCATGGTAGCCCGGTGGGTGTGTCACATCTCAGAGGATTGGAGTCTTTATGAACACTGCTGTCATAACCCGGTGTCCATTGCAGTGGCTTAACTTTAATCTTTTAAAGCCTAGCGGTAACTTTACATACGACCAGGTTTAAGATTAAAAAATTCTACGTGGTGCCCACATTGCGTTTATGTGTTTTGTACGGATCTCAGAACAAACAGCAACTTTTGCCTTATAAAACATTAAGAGACTGGTTTTTATAACCGAAGTGGAGAGTGTTTACAGCGCGGTACGTACTGAGTCCTTATATAAAACAGATACGCTTCGTGTTTAAAGGGTTAAATAACTCAACATTTCGCCCAACGACACTGCGTGTTAGTTCCCAATTTTGTCCTCAGTAAAGTCCTGTAACTTCCCCAAACTCCCTTAGCCGCGGTAACTTAGTAGCAGATCTGTCCTCTGTGGGGTACGACGCAACGAGTTATATATTCAGATCAGCGTCGCTTATTACGTAGTTGACTTAAGGTGATTATGTTTAGTTAGTGTCGTTATTCTGTCTGCAAGGAAGAAAACATGTACCGTCACTCATTTTCTCTTTGAAAACAACATAAAAACGAAGGACACTGCATGCTGACGTTTATACAGGGCGGTGTGTTACCTGCGCTGTGATACATTCTGTAGCAGTGTCTCTAAACATCTTAAAATAGGCGGTCTACGCAACGTAACGGCTATATCCGGGTTGTGAGAGGCGCTTCGAACAATTCTTTTGTTATCCCCTGTGACGTCATCGTATTTCTGATCCCGTGTCATACTTCAGTCAGTGTCGTTTTCGCTGCGTGGAATAGAAGGGTTTGTGACGCTGCTGTACGTTGCGTCAACCGGAGTCATATTCTGAAGAAACTGCACGTGGCACACACCATCACAGTCCATTTATTTAAAATATACTTTAATATTATTCTTCTACCTGTGTCTAAATCTCGCTCGTGATATGTTTCTTGCAGGTTGTCGTATTTTAATTTTTAAATGGTTTTATTTTTCGCATTCTTTTTACATGCACAGCCCATCTCATCTTTCGTAGATTTGGTCATCCTGCTCACATCTGGTGGAGAGTACACATTGCTAAGTTCTTCAATGTGCAAATGTTTCCTTCCCCTTTAAGCTCCCGTACTGTTTTCTCAGCACCCCATTCTGTGGCACCCTCAATATACGGTCTTCCCACAGGGCGTAAAGCATAATTTTTGTCTGACACAGAACAACGTGCAGAATTGTAATCACTACTTTTTTCTGGTAGAATAAATGCAATGTATTTTAATTTCAAAGTAATCACATATCATTTACTGCATTATATTTCACTTTTTGAGTGGCTTTTTTTGGGGGGGTGGGGGTGGGGAGAGATCATCAAAAATCGCTTCGCATGCTTCCCTATGCCGGGCAGTACTTAAATTTACAGTCTACAAAATATCTGTACACAATTTGGAAGAAGAAAATGATGCTTATTTTGCAGTTCACGTCACTTGTACATCATGTATGAAATAGGCCCTTTCTTGCAACAACCAGTCATTACACTGGCGGAGGACGCAGGGGTAGCGGTGGTTTTATCACGTGTGTAATGCAGTCCATTGCACTAATCAGCAGCAGACTGAAGTCTTTGCACGGCTTGACTCTGAAAATGGAAACACTACCATCCTCCGAAATTGTAATGACGCGTTATTCTGAATGTAAAGGTAAAGGTCGCCCCGTAACATGCCATTGACATAGACGAGGGAGTAAAGGTGCTGGTTGGAGTGGGTGGCCAACGCCGTGCCTTCGGCGGTTCAACCACGGGAACGAGGCCGTTTACCCACTGAATGAGCACCAACGACGGTCCGAATGGTTGTGGAAAATCTCGCACCCACTGCAGTTCGAACCGCAGACCGTCCAGCGCATAGCAAGTCGCTATACCGACTGAGCTTTCCCGGCCCATACCGAACATTCCAGAAGATTTGAATCTTCAGCAACACCGCTGTAAGAACATCAAATCAACTCAATTTTTCTTTGCAGATCAGTAAAAAAAAACTACCTTAGAGACTGAGGAAATTAACTTTAGCCATAATGCCTCATGCATGTATTCGGTGGGTGTCCTGTTCCAGTCCCTGTCGGAGCATTGGTTAGTGTTAATGATGTCCCCCCCCCCCCCGCTCCCGCTTGTGGTGAAGGACCCGCAGCAGATGCTACGGACGCACCGCAGCCTTGAGGCTTCTTGTGCAACCCTGTGATGAATATGATCAGTTTTCTTCGTTTTTCCGTGTAATGGAGCACCAGCGGAATTAAATTGACAGGGAAAAACCGAAGTACTCGGAGAAAAACCTGTTCCAGTGCCACTTTGTCGACCATAAATCCCACATGGCCACACCCGGGATCGAACTCTGGCCTCCAGCGGTAAGAGGCAGGAGACTCACCGCCTGAGCCATGGCACGGCCCTTTTTCCCCTACTTTTCCTCAGTGCCTCCAGGCAAATGTCAGGAAGTTATCTTTAAGTTAGGCCACGACATTTTATCCCAAATTCTTCTCACTTCATCATTTACTGCCATCCATTCGTTACAAACTACATAGCCTGCGTTAATGTCAACTCCGTTACAGAAAATACAAATAAATTTACAGTACATTATATAGCGATGAATAAAGCGTATGTGTTTGTTTTCGTGTCAGCGAAGTTTGGTGCCTTGTGTAGTTGAATGAACAACTGAAAGCAGTTTATAAAGACGTAAATAAACTGCTTCCCGTGTAACGTAACGAAACAGTGTGTCAGCACGTCTGATAAAACGAGATTGGAGTAACTGTTGTGTAATTGGATGACAGTCTTGTTACGTAGTAAGGCGATATATGCCACTGTCTCTGTAAGAAACGGCTGCTTGGCGGAATTGAAGCTCAGAAGCAAAGTGGATGTTGCAGCGTGTAGTCTTGCACGGCAGAGAAGACGCTGTGCAAAACTTTAACATTACTGGCTGTGGGCTATTCAAATTGAAGTTACTTTCATCCCCTACCTCTCGCCACTTTAATGACTCCTTTGTTACACTCGCCTGCAGATTGAAGCTCCAGTTAATGCAGTACGTTGTTCTGCCTTCACAGTCTGGACACTCGGCGACAATAAAAGTCGTCGCAGGTGAAGTAGATTATACTTTTAAATTGCTGAAAACTTTGCACTTGAACATAAAATATTTGTACGTGTAAGAGTCTGGAACAGCGGTTCCCAAAGAGTGCTCCGCGGTTCCCAAAGGATCCGCGACCGGTTCCCAGGGGATCCGTGGATACATTTCTGTAATGGCTGCTTTCAAATGTACTTATTTTTGTAAATTAAAGGGATAATGGTTTGTTAAAAATAATCGAGAAATTTCTTTAATTGGCGATATGTCTATTTCTAATGCCCACTAGAATATCTAATTAACCTTTTAAAGCCTAGCGGTAACTTTACGTACCACCAGGTTTAACATTAAAAAATTCTACGTGGTGCCCACATTGCCTTTATGTGTTCTGTACGGATCTCAGAACAAACAGCAACTTTTGTCTTATAAAACATTAAGAGACTGGTTTTTATAACCGAAGTGGAGAGTGTTTACAGCGCGGTACGCACTGAGTCCTTATATAAAACAGATACGCTTCGCCTTTAAAGGGTTAAGAAAGCTGCTGTACCCTCGAAGCGAATGACAGTTTAGATAAGGTAAAATCACGCAATGCATTGTTACGTATGCTACTGGTATGTATTAGTAGCTATCTAAAATCAGTTCTGAGATTAATTTTGGATACCTATCATCCGGACACTTTATATTTACGTGAGCAAGGATGTGTGGATCCGTGGTTATTTCTCGAAGCCAAAAGGGGGACCGCGAGCAAAAAATTGTGGGAAACGCTGGCCTTGAGGTTAAAAAATTTCCCCAAATTAGAAAGCCATTCTCATAGTTACGGATACGTGTGGCAGATAGAGGGACTTGCCGAAAAAGATTTGTCGCTATATCTGATTCATGGTCATTATTAAATGGTTGAGAAGTACCTATGGCTCGGTCGGAATTGCAACTTGTTTCTTTTCCGATAAAACGCTATCTGTATTTATGAACACAGCTAATTTGACGAACCTGCTTTTGAAGAAATTTTTAAGTTAATTGTATGCATATTCTGAGGAAACTTATCCCCGTTGTGTCTTTAAATAATCTAAGATTAGAAATTCAGTCAAACACAATATATTTAATTCAAATCAGCGTATATTCAGTTCAAATCAGCTGCATATTTCAACCATACGTGGTCCTCACCAGGCTGGCACATAAGAAAGAAAATAAGTACGCAGTTGCGTTTAGGGTTGAGATCTCAGTGCTTTACACACGCATTTGTGTAAAATACATACGGGTCAAATTTTGTTCCCTTGGGACCAAAGATATCAAGAATTGCAACGTATATTTTAAAGCTATAAAAACATTAAGTAAAAAATAAAATAAAATTGCTTTTGTGTCACAAAATCTTACAATAGAGATATCTTAAGCTTTTTCTAGAGGGCGGCTATGAAATATCTTTGTATTGGCCCCTTGTTGTGCATATGTTCTTCTTCCACACAGAATTGAAGTTAAGGTACGTCGTTTTGAATTTAATTTAAAAACTTGCGAAAAGAGCTTTATATATTAAACTTTTTAACGTGATAGTTAGAGAGACATCAAGTTGGAGGATAAAATAATAAAAATATTTGACTTGCTTGAACTAAATATATGCTGATTTGAATTAAATATACTGGTTGTGTTTAAATTTCTTATATATCCTATGTGTGCATATTACTTTCAGTTAGGTCCTCTTAGCGCAGTCATGGCTGCAGTGTACAAGACTGGGTAAGTGGAAGAAATACCGGAGCAAGTAAGGGCTAGAAATGGGAACTGCTGCGTTTTATGTAGCAAAAAATAAGGCAGATTTTAATGTTGTTACGGAACGGAACTGGATAGCTCAGTCACTATAGTTACTTACTGCAGACTGAGGCTATACATATTTGTCACCGCGTCCAGGTGATCTGACGTCATTTAAGCCTGTTTTTTCCGGATGTACTTGCGCTTTTCTTCGTCAGTGTTACAATTATGAACACTGTGTAACAAACAAACGAAGGATGTCTCCGCATTTCACTATCCTTTGTTGCGTGATCCGAAATGTGTATGACGTTTTCAAGACATTCTTCTTCACCTTTTCTTTCTTTCTGCTGTGAGTTCGTTTGAAAGCAGTGCTGGTGTATTTGAACAAAGTTGTGTTGACAGAACTGTATCAACGCTTTTTTAAAAACTGGTGTTCCTTCAGGGGACAGGGAGAGGCATGTCATCTCAATACCACGACAACGCAAAAACGAGCCCGTTGAGGCGATCTGTCAACTCTGCGTTCAGCCTCAGGCTCTGGTACTACATTTATTAAATCTTTGGAAGTGCTTTGCTGTATCTTTAACCTTTTAAAGCCTAGCGGTAACTTTACATACCACCAGGTTTAACATTAAAAAATTCTACGTGGTGCCCACATTGCGTTTATGTGTTTTGTACGGATCTCAGAACAAACAGCAACTTTTGCCTTATAAAACATTAAGAGACTGGTTTTTATGACCGAAGTGTAGAGTGTTTACAGCGCGGTACGCCTTATATAAAACAGATACGTTCCGTCTTTAAAGGGTTAAATAGGTCGTTGTTTCTGAACCTGCTTGCCGAAAAGTAACGTGAGTGAGCTGCAGAAATCTAAGTTAAAGTAATTTTTCGGTTATGGTCTGTCTGTCGGTCAGTCAATGTATCTTGGAGTCGATTCCTCGTTACAGTTCATATCAGTTCATTTGCTTAAGTCTGTTGACAAGTCCTGCCTTTACACATTCGCTCTAGCAGGATGTTTACGCGGCATGGGTTTGTAGTTGGTTACCGACGTTTCAGGACAACCTATCCGTCCCGTCTTTAAGAGTCAAGCGGTCTAAGTACTGTCTTGACTGTCTTGGAAAATAATAGAAAAGTGTGTTGTGCCTCACGGAAAGTGGGAACAATATGAATTGATGTGAGCCAGCAGTAAACTATCCTGCGAAATTTTTGTGTGGACCTGTTTAACTAATTTTTATGTTATTCATACCGTAAGTATTCTTATAATTAACCTTTTAAAGCCTAGCGGTAACCTTACATACCACCAGGTTTAACATTAAAAAATTCTACGTGGTGCCCACATTGCGTTTATGTGTTCTGTACGGATCTCCGAACAAACAGCAACTTTGCCTTATAAAACATTAAGAGATTGGTTTTTATAACCGAAGTGGAGAGTGTTTACAGCGGGGTACGCACTGAGTCCTTATATAAAACAGATACGCTTCGTCTTTAAAGGGTTAATACACTAACCAACTTAGTCACTTAATAAAATACCTTCAAAAGTACGTAAAAACTTCTACGTGCTTCGGCACAGAGGTGCCATCATCAGGGAATTATGTAAACTAAGGTGTGCTGGCCTTATATTTCTTTGTTTAGATAAATCCCTGATGATTGCACCTCGGTGCCGAACTGTGTAACTAAATTTAGTCGAAATGTGCTTATAATTTGGGGAAATGAAAATACAAACAGATGGCGGGACGACATGCATTTCAGGCACTTCTTACAAAGAACGTACTATGCGTAATTCAGCTGGAAACGATATTTATGGACTTCGGATAGCAAAGAACGCTTCTGGAAAACGTTCTGTCACTTGAAAAAGAAAAGGCCTTGACGTGTGTATTGGAGACGAGGTGAGTTATGACGAGGGTAATTCAGTCGCGAGGAAAAGTGCGAGCGATAGCAAGGGGGTCAGATTAGAGGCATCTTGTAGCCAGCCGCTCCAAGCTGATGGCTTAATTTCAGTGTGTGAAAGTGATTAATGACCAATCTCGCCTTCAGAGCGCATTCCCTGACCTCACAGCTGTTCCATCTCGTAACATTGGTGTTTCTGTAGCACCTCTGCTGTCTGTTGTCTGCGATAAGAGCTGTTATACCGTTTAAATAATTTCTCGCTCTGTACGACTCACTCAGATGAGAGTAAACCTATGTTTCGGTCATAATATTTATAGAGTGGAAATTCTATTTCAGAGCGAGCCAGCGATTGTGGCGCACAGACGCCATTTATCACAAATTAAAATCGCTATTATACTGGCTGTAAACACTGCGTTTTATTTCTTGGGTGTTGTCTTTTCTTGTTTTTTTAATATTTATTTTAAAGATGATATTTGCAGTACCTACAGTGTAAAAAGAACATCATAAAATTGTTCTTATAACCAATTTAGCTAACTAGAAGTGCGTGAAACATAAATTAAAGGCAGGGAAATGAAAAAATTATAGTGAAAGAAGAAGTTGGTTACTGTAGGATATGTTTCGGTTGTTTGTGTTTGTAAGTTTTGTATAAAGAAGTCATGTCGCCTGGAGTGTGATTTTGTGTTTTACTTGCCTGTCATCAATATGGGGATAGCTGAAAGCCAATAGCCTATGAAATAGCCGGTAACTGAATCGAGATTCGAAGTGAGTGCGGTATGTACCCAATACAAATCTGGTATACCTACCACTTTTATGTAGAAAGTTACATAGAATATTATAAAAGAAGAGGCGATGTACTGCACTACATGTTTCGATCAAGTCGATCATCGTCAGGTGTTTATTTATACAAAAACTTAAAACTTTATTTCGTTTCGTTTCGCAGTCCTGACCTCTTCTACCTACCCACAGTAGATGTCGAGGTTGTTTATTTTCACTTGATCACACTCAGACACACACCACAGTCGGTAGGACTCCTCTGGACGGGGCATCGGCCCGTCGCAGAGATCTATACCTGACAACACAAACACTGGACAAGAGACAAACATCCATGCCCCCGGTGGGATTCGAACCCACGATCCCAGCAAGCGCTCGGCCGCAGACCTACGCCTTAGACCGCGCGGCGGGGCACTGGGATCGGCGAAAAACTTAAAATTCAAGGTAAAAATGTAAATTTTTTGCTTAGTGTTTTTTATGTAAGACTATACACACAAAGGGATGGATAGCGTCAAAATAAACTGCATATGTATTGACACCATAAGGCAGCGTGTGGCATAAACGATTATTACTTTGTCACAATTATTTGTCAAGAACCAAAAACTAGGAAAAAGAAATTTACGTAGATCGTTGTTTGGCCGCATTCCTTAATTGAATTTCACGTAAGAGAAGTACTCACACAAATGTGTGAGAACGCGAACTGGGTCGAGCAGGTCCCAGTGTCCGAAATTGTGAATGATGTAATGGAATTTTAATGTGGTGCTGAATGTAGTTCCTGCGCCTCAGAAGGATGAAGCAGGAAGGGACTGGAGGAAAATTGCATAATGAGGGGCTTCATGGGTTGTGCTAATATTATCATGGTGATCAAATGAGGGGGGATGAGATGGGCGGCGCATGTCTCATGAATGGCGAAGAAGAAAACATCATGTAGGGTTTTCGTGTAGAAACTCTGTAGAAAATTACCAGTTGAAGGACTTAAGCGTAGAAGGAATTATAATATTAAAATGAGTCTTAAAGGAACAGGATAGTAAAGAATGAACTAGATTTATCTGGCTCAGTACGGGCACAACTGAATCTGCGTTTTGCATAAAATGAGGCAGTTTTTGTGACCGGTTGAGGTTACTCTTAGCTTCCAAAGAACTGTGCTTCGTGGAATTAGTTACATAATTATTTCGTTGGCAATAAACACAGTGTTTCTTGTTGACCTGTTTGTAGCACACTTCTGCTGTTGGAGTTACGTTTGTTTCTTAGTTTAGTTAACGAAGGCTTGTTAACTGCATGGAGTACAATGAAACATTCCAGCACAGGAGGAAAGTAGCGGCAGAGTGATGGAGAAAATCGCAAAATGATGAATTGTGTAATTTATATTCATCTCTTAACAGTGTGAGATAGCCGAAAATAAAAAAAAACTGGCCAAAAGCATGTAGCAAGAAACAAGAAAACAGGGTTGCTCCTAAATTTTCGTATTGACTGTCTCAATCAGGACAGCTGATTTTGCATTGTGTGTGTACGGACGAATAAAACACGTCGTCTGGAAGAAATATGTTGCGAAGGCTGCAGTTTTGATGCTTTACGTTTGTAAACTTGGTAACAGACTACTGGGTTTTGGGTTTCATTGAGGCATTGAATATATTTACCTCAGTCTCTGCCAACTGTTCAAGAAATACTTTATAAAGATAATTATACGGGACTTTATATTCTCGTATTTCTCGGGTAGCGAGTTCATATATAAGCCTTTGAACCAATTATATTTTCCTTAAAAGTAGCCGATGACTTTTAATTCCGCTCTTTTTGTTTTCACAAGCAAACGTTTCGGTGTTATATTTCGTCTTAATAAAATGTCGGTATAATTAGAAAAAAAGTTACAACGTTATTCCGACTGCAGCTGGTGGAGTGAGAAGTGATGCTAAAGGTTGTCAGAAACCTGCGAAGTCGTCGGGTAGAAGGAATGTCTATATAATCCTACAGGGTGTTTATCTACAGGATGTTTCATCTGCAGGGTGTTTCATTATTGGCAAATATGTTTCATAGATTGAGGGAATGCTTATTACGTAATACTGTCTGTGAACTAGACATGAAGGCTGCGTAGTGCAAAAGAACTGTGTTAGTCGAAGTAGTCTTCCATATATTTCGGCTCAGTAAATAAATGTGAAGTAGATGTTTCAGAAAGAGAAATGTTTCAGTGTCAAGCGTGTCTAATTATTTAAAAGTCTTTAGCCCCTCGCGACTTTTATTTGAAATGCCACAATTTAAAATCTTGTATAGGTTACCAGTTATCCCACTTGATATTTGCCTGGGGTTTTCTGCAGTTTCTCTAACCAGATGCTGTAATGTACTTTGAAATACATCACAAACCGCTCCTTCCAAATTCTTATTCACTCTGCATTCATGTTCTTGCGCTCATGTCTTTCGGTTCTATTTAATCCCTCTATATGGAGCAGCGCTTTCAAAACAGTCAACAGATTAATAGACTAGCAGACATGTATAATACATCGCTGTAAAATATACAGTCTTAATGAGATTGTAGAAAGACCGAAGGGTGAAAGCATGCCATTAATAATCATATCCAATTGAAATTACATAATTTCATAAGGCATGGTTACAACAATCCCTGAGGCAAACTTTCCCACCATAGCTGCATTTATCAAACAAAGTCTGTTACATTTCGCACTTCCCAGATATTTTCAGTTAACTAAGCGCCTGCCTGTGCCCGTCAGGCAACCGGCTCATCTCTCAAGCACGAGCGGTTGCCTACCGTGGAAGTAAATCAAATAAATTAACCACATACGCGCAACAAAGAGACAGCTTCCAAGGTATAATTCAGTGGTGTAATTTTTCATACACGAACCGCCGTATTTAATACATAAAAGCATTTTATTACTTCCAGAATTTACAAACACAGAACACACACATACAGGCACGTAGGGCTTAGTTCATATTTTATTTCAGAATAGCAAATTTTGTACCAGGACTTGAATTCTACGCGTTTCGTGTTTGTATTGGCACGGACTTCTGATTATTCTCGCAAATGCACAATAAAAGAAATTTCATACGCATCTTAGCTCCATAATTTTCCTTACGTGTGACTACCGTTTACGCGGCGATCCCAGTGGCCGAGCGGTCTAAGGCGCGGGTCTGCGGCCGCTTGCTTGCTGGGACTGCGGCTTCGAATCCCGCCGGCGACATGGATATTTGTCTCTTGTGAGTGTTGTGGGTTGTCAGGTAGAGGTCTCTGCGTCCGGCCGATCACTCGTCCAGAGGAGTCCTACCGAGTGTGGTGTGCCTGAGTGGGATCGTGAAGCCGCGATAGTGAGGAGGCCCTGGCCCACTAGGGGCTGCTGCGCCATAAAAGGAAGTGTCTACCGTTTGTTTAGTGTGTATGAATACCTGTGCAGTCCAAAGTACGTGCACGCATGTTTCTTTGTGTTTCAGATGGATCTTTCTGTGCTCCTGGAATGTTCCGGTGTCCTGAAGGCAAGTGCATACCGTCACTGTGGGTGTGCAATTACCAAAAAGACTGTGAGAAAGGAGAAGACGAATTTCAGTCCTGTCGTAAGTAAAAAAAGAAGTAGCCTTTTAGAATTTTAAAGCCTAGCGGTAACTTTACGTACTACCAGACTTAAATTTAGTCAATTCTCCATGGTGCTCACATTGCATTTATGTGTTTTGTACTTGTCTGGGAACAATCTGCAACTTTTACCTTACACGCCATCAAGTGACTGGTTTCGTTAAACTGAGATGGACAGTGTTTACTGCGCGGTACGCCCTGAGTCTTTATATTAGACATAATGCGTTTCGTCTTTAAAGAATTAATTAACTCGTTTGGATAGCGCTCTGACGTTACAACCCATGATGATTGCTTTAGACGTCGTTCCTTGTTCTCCACATTTCATTATCATCAAGAGTCACAACTAACAAGCCCTTTTGTTGAGTTTAGAGCAGAATCGGAGAAACGAAGACTATGTGCCACACTACGTCAGTGACGGCGTCACGGTTGTTAGAACGTGTGGTCTAGTACTGAAGAATTTACTGCGGGGTGCAGAGTCCTTCAGACTAGAATATTCGGTTAGAAAGTTAATACGGCGTCCGCTCTTGTGGTTGCCGGCGTTTGAGTACTATGTTCACAACAGCCGCCACTTGTTCACAGGCTGAGCCGTCGGCTTCCATTGCACACGACTAAGACACAATTGACTGACTAAATTAATTAATACCTGGAGCGAGGAAGTTATTGAGAAGTTGATAGTACCTCACTGTCAAGAAGTTACTTGCCTTTGAGTCGATTATAGATGTTCTTGGAGGACTTCTTGAGAAGTTGATAGTATCTCAGAAATATTTAAGAAATTACTTGCCCTTTAATGGAACATGGATATTCTGTGGAGAACTTCTTGAGAAGTTGATAGTACCTCGGAAATATTTAAGAAATTACTTGCCCTTTAATGGAACATGGATATTCTGTGGAGAACTTCTTGAGAAGTTGAT